>JASCZW010005723.1:0-145590 GCA_034211315.2 Aedes japonicus
CAGCACCACTATCCACGTTGAAATTGTCGCAGCTCGTTCGTGCTCGTTGGTTGCAGTGCACCAATCAGACCTCCTCGGCCACCGTGGAATTGTCGGTGGTGGTGGCGAGGGCGGTGGTGGCGGTTAGCAGCGCGATACGGTTGTTGTTGTTTTGGCGCTTCGGCAGCAGCAGCAGCCCACCACGTACGTAGTCTTCCGGCGGTTAGTCGTCCGGGTCGGTCGAGTTTGGTGGTATAATTTCTGCGAGGAAGGAAACGCGCGACCGTAGCAGTGGCGAACTGACTGATTGACCTGCTTTTACGATTTCGGTGTTTTTGTTTCTATCGTCGCGAATGACGGAGTTCAACGGATTTTTCAGGATTTTAATTTGTTCGAATTATGATCCGGGCCGTTGAGGTCCACTGATCCGGAGCACCAGCGAGACTTGATTGGCGCTGGACATCGGGGCAACATTGTTTTTCGACGTTTCGGCCGTGTGGCCTTGATTCGAAAATTGGATTGTTTGCCGACGACGACGACGGTGACGGAGAAATTTTCAGTGAATGATGAATGGAAGAAACATCGAATCCGATTGTGTGCGGTTCGGTGGGTGTGATTTATGGCGAGACGCAGTGGGTTGTGATATTGAATTTGTTTATTTTTAAAAACACAGATGTTGGTTCTGTGGTTCGAACTGGAGTGCCAATTAAGTGATCAATGTGATGTTTGCTGAGTTGCCGAGAAAGTCACGTGCGCGATTGTTCTGTGATACAAAGTGCCTTATCTGAGAGGAAGCGCAGTGACATTGAGCGGTTCACTGCTGTCGAGCGTTTAGGAATAACACATACAACTGTAGGATTTATTTACGGAAAATCATGCGTCTCCATAAGAACCTTTGATGGCGCTGGAGATGTATGATCTGTTGTGGAGTGCCTGCTAATCTGCTAAACACATTTTCGATATTTTGGATTGGTTAGCTGCTCGGGACTTGCTATCACAAATTTAAATTCTTGACATGCCTTCGTGATTATTTCTGGATTTGTTATTTTCTTAAATTTGATTAGACCTACTGTTAGGTTGATTAATATTTTCTGATAAAAAATCCAATTGGAAAATGGGATTACTTTCCATTTAATGCTTCAATGGGTGCACTCTTCTAATCACCCTATGTAATCTAAATCGGTTGAAGAATTTCGAGAATGTTAAATAATAGCTGCAAAAGACGGCACTCTGTCGCACTCTATGGTCAATTAAAATTCGTTAGAAGTTACTTCAAGAACAAATCACTGTTTCATATAGCAAGACATGAGATCTATTATATTTACGGGAACATTGTGAACACGTTTCTGCCCTCGCAGTTCCAGTCATAGCATCCATTGTTTTCTGATTCAATCTCCGACTATCCTGAGATATGTTCTCAAATTTTCACAACTCATGTCGATATCTCCAGAGGTTCATATTGTGGTCACCAGGATCAAAAACTGAATTGTTATGCTGGAACGTGTCAGAAAAGAATTTCAGTTTATGATTGCTGTTCAAAAAGGGACTACCCCATGTGGCAAAAAAGCGATAAGTATAATGTCATTTGGCATAATATGTTGTATAATCATATGGTCACTTGGCATAAAGGCCGTTTGGCATAAAACAATGAAAAAATTTAAAATATTACGGTCATTTGGCATAAACACCATTTGGTATACATATCAGAAAGCGGAAGCTGCTTCAGGTTCAGTGGGAAAAATTATAATTTGGCATAACTTAGACATTCAAAGTTCAATTGGTATAAAGGTTTTTTGGCATTGGCACCGAACAGTTTGAGAAAGATTATTTGGATTGAAAATATGTAAATTAATGTTGCGTCAGAAACATTTGGCGTAATGACAGTTAGGCATAAATACCATAAAATTAGATCAATTTCTAAGCAATTTATCAAATTCATTTGGCGTTATGGCTTTGGCACATACATTTAAATTTTAAAGAAAAATAAATTATTTTGTAAAATAATTATATAATAGATTGTAAAATAATGTAAGAATGTTTTAAAGAACAGCCTACTTTATAAAAATTGGAGATAACAATACTTGCCATATTGGCCTATTTGTGGCAATTACGTTTCAGTTGGTTCGAATGAATTATACCAAACATAACAAAGCAATACATACTTTTAGTCAATCCAAAAACTCACAAGCTATTCAGCATCAGAGAAGAAAACATATGATTTTCAAATGTCAATTTTAACCCTGAAACCTATAAATGCCATATTTTTAAGAACAACTCATTTAAAAAAGAAGGGAATATTACAATTGATAAAAACCTACGCCAATTATATTATGAAAATTTTCGAAAAAAAGGGAACTCTGCATGAATGGATGAAACGAATTATGAATATGATACTACCCGACTAAAAGGAAACAACAAAATTATTTTAAGTCTTGTTATTCAGTTACGCTGTTTTTATAAAAGAGGTTCTTAGAATTTAGATCGCGGATGTAGTTAAAATAACAGTAATTGTTACAAAAAATCCTCAAAGGGTAGCTACATTATAGCAAACTATAATATAGATATAGCATAAACAACAAACTTTGTTACAGTTTTGTTATTATGTAGCAAAATTATATCAGCTAGTGTGACAATTAATTTATTTCTTTACGCAGATTGTGCCTCGCGGGGTATCATATCTTAATTTGTTTTAAGTATTTTATGCAATTATCGAGATGAAAACGTCTTTAAAAAATTTATATCATAGTCAGTTAGTCGTAACAAGGTTTGCTATAATTTCGTTATGTTTATGTTATGCCCTTCTGGTCGGGTCTGATGGATATGGTAATTTCATTCCTCCGCAATTTTTGATCCAACACGTAACAATATTTGACGATACTGGGAGGTTCTTTCAAATTGAACGTGTGTCCTAGGATGAGTACGGCAATGTCTGAAAAAGCTTAGAATCCTCGATCGCACTTGGATTCCTTTTGGAATACTTGAGAAGTTGCCTTTTTGTTGCTGTTATTATTTTTGGGTAGTGATGGAGTGTTCTTGCTGCATCTGCGAGTGTGTGCAGTGGGATCCTTCGGTTTAACGATTTCTCTCCCATTGACCTGAAAACTTTTCAGTCTAATGGAGGTGATTTTAGTTTTTTAACGGCGCGCTATCGGATACCTTCATCAGATGAGTCAGAGTCTGAATCTTCAACTGACTGTTTGAAAAATTGACTTTCATCTTGAACAGCTGTCTGCTTCTGACAAATTTCAGTCAGCTGTTGAAGCCTTAAGCATTTCTTCGTAGGTCTGCGTGGAGCGTTCGGTGATGGAAGGCTGCACTTTGTCGGATTGACTTTCGTACCTTGGGCACTCCTGCATAGTGTGAGGATTCTCACCGCAGTAGATACATTTCTTCACAGCTAATCTGCAGGAGTCCTCTGTGAGGTTTTCACCACACTTGACGCAATGATTGTCCGAGCGAACCGACGAGGGTCAGCCGAAGCGAGTATGAGGGTTGATAAACTGTTTTGTCGTCTTGGCGTCGATACTGAAAGAAGTCAATGTGCATCTGCTGTAGTTACAAGTACGAACGACTTTAGAGTTCTTGGACCAGCCGGAGCCTCGTTTAGAGTCCTGGACAGTCGCACTCGCGTCGGTGACTGCCCCATTATCTGCACATCTCACGAAGGCATGTAGATGTAGTACTCAATATTGAAAGCTTTGTGGTCAATGTTCTTACTTGTTTTTTCATAAATCGGCGCTTCTACACACAGTCGGTTGACTCTCTCTGCATGTATTGAGATGCCAGCGGTAAAGAAGGCAAGGAAACATTTTTTGTTTAATTTTCTTTATTTTTCACGAAGCTGTTAGAAGGCTATTTTCGATCATGGCAACTTTGTTATTGAATTTTCTAGAAGCTGCCTAGATTGTTGTTATTGTTGTTTGGGGAACTTTTAAATTCATATAGCTGGGAGATGATAAGCTACATCAAAAGCTACATAGAGTTAGAAATATTCTTCAATCCAAATTTTAATTACTTAGTGGCCAAGTCATTGGCATCGAGTTCTGTGACTAGCGAAGATGTGGAATCGGTTGCATGAATTTATACCTTCCAAAGATATTAGAGAATGCAGTTTTCAAAATCCCTGGGTCCATATTTCGAGCACAATCACTCTAATGATATTTCTATGAGTGACTTAAAAACTCTTTCAAAAATGTTCTGGATATCTTACCATTTAATAAACAGCCCTTATTATATAGTTTCAAAGTCAATTTTGCGGGTTCACTTTTTTTTTCACGAATGTTCTTAAGTTTCGATGTTCATGTTTCGGTCATCCAGTATTCAGTTGGATGAAAATTCTATTTAAATCAGCTGAATGAGCTGAATAGTTTTTGTCATGTTCCTAATCTGGTGGATCACTCTCTGTTCAATAGTTTCCAACTTCCAGTTCCGAATTTTGTCTAACAACAGTCTACGATATGTCCTCATCTCTAAGATTAGACCAGAAAATTTACTATTCCTACCGCTATATTTTGAATATTCCGGATCTCTTGGATCTCGGATTGAATTTGAATCGGTTACCTGAATTGAAAATTTTAGGAGAAGTTTGATTTTCCAGGGCCAATCATAACTTCTAAATATGTATTGACCATGGATCACCTTTACATCTTCCAGGACTCGTTTACCGATTAAAAATCTGAGTTCATCCTTTATTTTTTTTTAAAGAATTCCATTTTGAAATCTTCTTTGCATATATTTGTATCTGGATCTCTTTTGAGAACTTTGTTAAGTTTACGGATTCATGTTTTGCTCTAGTTCTGATATGTTATAGGACACAATAGCCTTCCACTTGAAAACATTGGGACTTGGGATCGTTCATCCACCGTTAGAATATTTTAAAATGCTCTTTCCGAAATTTGTTTTAGTCTCCATTCTATCTAACAAGGCTACCGAGAAAATTATTGATATAATGTTATTTCTGGAAGATTCCTATGCATTGAACATTGAAATTGTAAAGATGGAAATGGAAAATAAAATATTACTAGCAAACCTTTTAAAACCCGCAAGTCCAAACATTTTGTAAAACTGGCTATGCACTGTTCTTTTATAACGTAGTCATCTTTCCGTTCGATTCATTCTCATATTCCGGCTCATTCACTACATTGTCACACAAGTCAGCTTGCTGATTAAATTCTTTCCGCTCCATTTTAGCGTGCATTCAGCTGTTTACAACAGACAAGTTTGTGTGTTCTGTCTCATTTTAGCCTTTATCAGCCCTACATTTCCATAACGGTGAAATAGACGCTCTGATGGTTTAGGCTTGTAGAATGCGTTAATGCCTATTTGTTACTCTTAGTAGCTAACATGTTGCAAACCAACTAAAGAATGTCTTCAATGTCACTCAATTGAGTCACAATGAAGTTGCTGCAACCAATTGTGACTTGTGAAAGGCTACCTGAAATACCATCACAATCACACTCAAGAAATGGACTCGCTGAGAGACTCTGTTTGTTCACCTGGTTTGCACAGCACGTTGGATGAATCATAGAGATTTTTTGGATTAAATGGATATTAGAAACAATTTTTCCTATTTTAATATTTACCAGTGTTGAGAAGTGCAGAGGTGTTCTCGGCTTCCATCAAAGCGAGTGTCACGTCAACATACTCCTGCCCTATCCTTATTTGACCTGCATGGATGCGGCCGGCGCTGGTATTGCTTTTTGTAAATTCTAGATCGCCAGTTTTTACACATTGAGGATGACTGTTACTCCCAAACATCATCTGTTGGTTCTCTGTGTAATAACAGCCGATCTGGCAATAACAGAGTAGCAACCACAAGCAGTCGATCATGCTCATGCTCATGCTTTTATATTTACCAGTGTTGTGATAGATCGTGCACCTTACCGCACTCCACTATACATTGTAGAATTATTACCATGCAAGTTTGAAGTTAACAAAAAACGCTTCCATCAGAATATTTATTGAAGTTTTCAATGAATTTCGGACGTGAATCAATCGGCACTCATAGTTTAAAGAAAAGCTGAACAAAAAGTGAAAAAAAAATCCATCACTAAGATAAAGAAACCTTCTATCGCATCTCATATGCCGATCGGTAGTCCTCACTGTGCAAGTGAAATAGTTTATTGAGCATGCAACCAGGGATGCCAGAAGTTTTAAGTAAATCTCTGATTGATCATGTACAGGGCATTCGAGAAAATCTGGCACACTTGCTGTTCACCAGAAAGAAGAAGTTCAAAAATGTGCCCTTTTCGGCACATACTTGACCAGTGGCGTAGGAAGGATTCAAAATGGAAAAAGGTAAGCATTTTGGTTTAGAAATTTGGACATAAGTATTCGTTACTTACTGTGGATTATATGATTTTCCTTAAAATCTCTCTCAAACGAAAAAATAATAATGCTTTTGCAGAATAGGTTCCCATCAGATGTGGATTCCTGAAAAATAATGCACGAAATGAGTTATGCATTGGAAGGAAATTTGATCTCCCTTGTGATTGTTTATTTTGGCATGGTTTACAGCAAGGTTTAAGGCAAGGTGATCGAACGAATTCTCCAAAACGAGTGCATTTCTTGATTCATTTCCAAGGGTCGAATGGCCAGTTTTCAGTAGCCCGAAATGTTATCATAGTATTGGGTAGACATGGAAACCGGTAACTTTCCCATTCTTGTATCACTCTGTCTCCCATACCATAACCGAGTGCACCAACTGAGAGCTTGTGTCGAAAACTGAAATCATTTCGGTTCATCTCGCGTGCTATATACTAGCGTTGATAGCATAGCCCCGAATGAAGAGAGGCACGAAAATACAGTACGAAGAAAAATTCTAAAGAGGGGACGGGTCTCAGTTTAAAAATCAGACACCGGCATCAAAACAAAATAATGTTGCAACTGAGGGGTGTGGCTAGTTCTGTATTCATGATGGAATGAATCTAAATGAAATAAAAAGAAGAAGACAATTTGAATCATTACCCGTTTATGAGGACCCGAATAGGGAAAACATATTTTCAACCTGTTCAGACGGAGATTTGTATGGGAACAAAAGTAGGTCATTTTTAAGTAAAAAATTGTACTACTTATACTAATAGCACTTAATTGTTATTTCAATGCTAATTTTTTTAAAGTTTTTCTGATCAATTGGTGAATAAATAAAGTCTTTCACTTTTGCGTAACGCTCTCATTTTTCAAAATTTTGAAATGACACCGGGTATAGAAAAGAGAAACGTAGTCCTACGTTAATATATTTCCACCATTAGCAAAAGTTAGTTGTTTGGGTCATTTTCTCCCCCGTGAAAGCCCACCGTGCATCTTTTATTTTATTTTTCCCACAACAGGGGGACAACACAATTTGAGTCAAGAATCTTAAATCTGCACAAAGTCTGCGACTGCAAAAAAAAGTTTTCTCGTGATGAACTCGAGAGTAAATAGCGAATTTCATCATCGGATGTGTATATACCGTACGTGACAGCGAGGTGTGTTGCTAACGTTTTACAGTTTTGCAATCCGAGCGCTTCACGAGACATCAAAAGTGTAAGGTAAACAATCTTAGAGAATCGGGAAGCGATAAAAATAAACAGCAGGAATTTTAACGAGCCATCATCGGCCGGGCCATCAGAGAACCGTGTTTCAGTTATCGCCCTTCGGTGTTTTGACCAACAATTGCACCGGCAAAACCCAGTGCATTCGTGACCTCGCCTCGGGGATGACGTTTCGCCGATTTGTGCGATAAACATCAAAAACACCCACCCCACGTTTTATAATCTGCGATTAACGGCTCGAAACCGGGCGCAGAAAGCGAATCCACTTTGTAAGAAGCATGTGATAGCAGTCTGAGTGGCAACACGATCCCAAATTTGCGAAAATGTTCGGTAGCTAGCTAGTAGGTTGCGGTAGTGCACAATCGTGTTTTGGATGTTTTACTTTTAGCGCTTGCCCTTTTTGTTCGTCTGTTTTTACTCTTTCCTCTGTACGCAGTAGATTTGCCGTTGATGCTTGACCGAAAACAAAATAGTGGTTGTGTTATTTTTTTCTGCGATTGTGCAGATTCAAAACAAACCGTCATCGTCGCGGTAGTTGTTGTTGTAGCACTGTAGCGCAGTAATATTAATTGACAGTGTTGTGTGCAGGACATCTGCTCTAAATATATAACCGATGCAAGAGAGTAAGAAAAGGAAGAAGAAGCACGAGACAAGTTAGCACTCAGCTGTGATAATCGAGAAATATCAACCAATAAACACAAACCAGGAGAAGTCAAATCAGTACATGAGCTATGAAATTCTTTCTAGGAATCTCAGGATGGAACGACAGCAGTCCGAAGATCGAGGCCGGCTTTCCAGATAAGGTGAGTAGAATTGTAAGACCGTTGTATATTTTTATCTTGAAAAAGAAAAGCACAAACACACAACTAGGGTTAGAGGGGTGTTTAGGTTCGGACGAATTGGCGAGAAATTTTGTATTCCGCTAGCAAATTGATCACCACGGTCTGGTAGAGAAGCGTTGAATCTACCATTTAGCATCATTGATTCACAAGAGATTGCTTTATGTTACGCGAAATCAGTGGAGTCATTGTTTACAAAATCAGTTTCGCTTGAAGAAAAGTTGACACTGATTTGAAAAAGAAAACAAGCCAGACAAGAAACTAGAAATTCACTGCACATTTCAGAAACAGTGAGTTGCAATAACCTTCTGCTGCATCATACATTTCAATGTTGTGATATCATACAGTATATTTTTTTGCTGGTGATAATTCGTTAAACTTTGAACGATTTTCAAAGAAACATATAATTGAGGATACCGTTCTTCTTCTAATGAGTTTAATTTGATAATAAACTCTATCATACACTGAAAATAAAATTTTGATAATATTAAGAAATCAAAGGTAGGCCGTACGAATTTATTAGTTGCTTGTTGCAACGAAACTGATTCGTACTATTCATCAAGCCAGCTTCGTATGCAATCGCAACTGTTAAAAGTATGAAGTTCATTGGGGGGCTGTTAATAACCACGTAGACAATTCAAAGGGGGGGTTGGAGTTGGTTTGAAAATGTCTACGTTTGTCTGGAGAAGGGTTTACAAAAAGTCTATTTTTTCATCTGTTTTTTTTCTATGCAAACCGGATATTCAAACACTTGGACGTTATACACGAAGGGTTAATGCAATTGTTACTTGTTACGACCTTGCGAACAATTCTCTTCCCACCCCGAGCATTTTCGGTATCAATTTCTAAGTCAAGTATGCTCGATCCTTATGGCTTGAATGAAGTATGACAACGTATTTCTTTCGCCAAAGAAAGTTTTATTGCAATTGTATACCAATCTGAGTAATGAAATCTGTGTTAGTTTGTAAGCTTTCATTAAAATTCATAACGTGCTACGAAAAAATATATGTGATAACTACACACAGTGGCAAAAGTATCTAATATTGAGTTCAATTCACCCAGGTTGACATTTTTTAATCGATTTTTTCATTCTTTGTGTCATTCACTCGCATGTAAACAGAATTACTAACAATAGGGTTATGTACGATAATGCGGGTTACTTCCCAAGTAGCACCAAAAACATAAATATAAAAGTTATATTTTCTACGTGTCATGTAGATCTATAAAAGTGCAATTTGACAAGCTTAGTCATCTAGATTCAGCTTTCATGCAATTCGAATCTAGATTCACTTATGACTGTGATTTGTCGTGTATATGTTTTATGTTTTTAAGTTAGGACATGTTTGTTTACATCTGACATCTTTCTTGTTTGCATACCTTGTTGCAAATGTAACAACACAAGTCTGCCGTATATTAAGAAACAAAACATATTTTTGGAAAATCAAATGCCAACATAACTAGTCAGGTATGTTTTGTTCATGACATTAACTAAGATTAAAATCTATCAAATATCTATTTATATCACATTTATGTTTACCGCTGAAGCATTCAAGAACCTAATTCAATGTTATCAGTAAGATTGAAAATATAATATTGCTGTAGCCTATTCCTTGTACGATCGAACACTATTTGCACCAGTACAATTGCTGATGACAATGTATAGCAAATCCATTTAATTTAAACGCTTCAAATCTGTATCCACATTAATCCGGACACCTTCAAATCATTGTAACTTTTGAAATATTGCACGTAGGAATGAAAAATTTCACTGTGGTATAGCTGAGAGTATGATGAAAAAGACTATGATTGATGTTTACATTTCATGTTTAGTATTCAAGATGGCGACGAAAACCCCAAATCTCTCCATCCTAACGGTGGCTCGTAAAATGTAAAAGGGATGTCGCCTGGTTTTGTCCAAAAATCAAAACAACGTTTGGGTTAAGTCGTATAAAGAAAAAACAATTCCAAATCGCAACGACAAGCAGAACTTGCCAGCAAAATCACGGGCTCGCCGTTTGTACTTCGAATATTTGACGAAGTTTTCATGCGTTGTTATGGACGGTAAAACTTATGTCCTGGAGGATTTCAAGCAGCTTCCAGGACTGGCTTTTTATTCTGCTATGGCCAGAAATGCTACAGCTGAGAATTTCAGAACGAAGAAGGCATCGAAATTTCCCAAGAAATACCTTGTGTGGCAAGCAATTTGCACGTGTGACAAAAAGAGTAAATCTCTCGTCACTGCAGGCACAATCATCAAGGAGATCTATCAGACAGAGTGTCTGCAGAAGCGATTGCTACCCTTCATCAAAAGGCTCAAAGCAAAACCTTTGTTCTGGACCGATTTGGCATCATGCCACTATGCTAAAACTGTGATGGAGTGGTGGAGTGGTGGAGTGGACCAATCGAGAGATATTGGGCTCTGATGAAGTGGAAGCTTTCTGGAAAGAAGCAAGGAATCAAAGACATCAAACACTTCCAGCAAATTTGGACAAAGACGGCTTCTACGATTTCTGAAGAGTCTGTACAAACCCTAATGGACGGAGTTGAGCGTAAAGTTCGAAAATTTTATGCAAATACCGAATAACTATGTTTTGTATTCACGAATTGTTAAAACACATATCATGAATCTGAAATAATTAACTACGAAGGAAATATTATGCGAAATTTATGTTTTATTCATGTTTTGAGGTGTCCGGATTATTGCGGATACAGACCTTAATCTTCTTCCACCCAAATAATTTAATGTTAAAATGAGTAACTATCTCATTGGCGCTTGTTTAAATAATGATGGTATTGTTTAAGCGGATTCTAATTGTTCCATTTCTCACATGTTGAAATCTTCGAGTGGTGAGAAGACCGACCTAGTAAGCTTGGAGTTCATGGTTCAAACATAGTCCATGAACACCTTTTTGAAAACCGACAATAGTACAGTAACACTGAAGCCAAAGATTTTTTTTTCTTTATGACCATTGTTCGGTGCCGATGCAACCACATCGCCATCTGAACATCGTTTCTCAACAGATTCGCCACTGGTCACTCACCGTTTATCAATAGCATCACTATCAATACCACTACAGCGTCGTGAGATGATCGAAAGGACCATATCGATCTATCACACACCACACGAGTCAGTACTGTCCGAGCCCAACACTAGTCACAACCATGCCGGATACGTCCGTCGCGTGTGTACTTGTTTATCAATTTATGTCAATTAATTTCCGTGTTTAAAGGGTGTTCCGATCAAAATTTTGTCAAACAGTAATGTGAGTGAGTCGATCAAAGTTTTTATTAATTAGTCAAATTCATTTTCTTTTTCAAGTTCAGTTAATACAGAATACAGGAAAAATATTCAGCTAAGCTTCCTTTTTACCAAATGCGAATTGCCGGGTCTTTCGTTTAACACCTGCCATATGATTTTGTACAGTCTCCTTGTCCACTTTAGTCGCCGCAGAACGCCAGTTTGCCTTGAACTGTTTCTCGCTTACAACAGCTTTTTGAGTCTTCTTAAGGTTCCGCTTAATGATGGCCCAATATTGTTAGATTGGGTGGAGCTCTGGCGTGTTGGGAGGGTTCTTGTCCTTGGGCACCACTTGAACGTTGTTGGCAGCATACTACTCCATGGCCTTTTTTTCCGTAATGGCAAGATGACAAATCCGTCCTAAATAGAACGGAACAATTGTGCCGCTTCAGGAAAAGCAGTAGACGTTTTTGTAGGCACTCGCCCAGATAGATTTCCTGGTTGACGGTTTCAGGCGCAATGTAAACGTTGCTCTTCAAGCCACAGATACAGATGGCCTGCCACACCAGACATTTCTTCGCGATCTTTGGCAGTTAAATGTGCTAGAAAATATCTGCCACCTTTCCCCGTCCGGTTTCCGAATAAAATTCCTGTCCCGGAAGCTGTTCAAAGTCTGCCTTGACGTAAGTTTCATCGTCCTGTACCATGCAATCAGACTTCGTCAGCGTCGTCGTGTACACTTTCGCGATCGTGCTTTGACCGACGGGTTTTGTTTATCGTCGCGATTTGGAGTCACCACTCAGTCGAGCTCGTTTTTCAGCTCCATCCACGGTTGAAGGCGCCACTCCCAGCTTCTTTGTGACATCTCGTACGCAGAGATTGGGGTTCCGCTCGAAATAGTGGGCAATGCTTTTAGTCGTCGCTGTGGTCTCTGGCTTTCGATTTCCCCCCGATCCAGCTTTCTTGGCTGTCGACAAACGTTCACCGAACACTTTTAATACGTTGTTAACAGCTAATTTAGCATCATTCAAAAAATTCGCCAACTTGGCGTGAGAGTAGTTTGGATTTTCGCCATGCACGTGCATAGTTTTGAAGCGTTGCTTCTCTTCCTTCGACGACATTTTGATAATTGAAGTGCTAATCTCAAAATCAAAATAGAGGCATGATGCTACACGCACACATCTTCAACATCTTCCATTTTTTTAATGCACGATGAAAGGAAATGCGTCAAATTTAAGTCGACCAAATTTTGATCGAAACACCCTTTAATTGAGCAAGCTGTACCAGCGGGTAAAAAAAAAGGTTTTGCTAACCCTCGTTTGGATAAATGTAAAATGAAGGCATTTGAGCACGTTCCCTGGACACTTTCAAAATCTTGAGGTAGTTTAACTTCAACTACCAGGTCCCAGGGCTGGTCTGGTTCTTTACCATTTTGGAAATATACACACTAGTGTTGTCAGATAAATGGCAATGTAACTCAAAAGTGCTTCTGAAAATCCTCCAGTAGTTTTTATCGATGAATATTATAATTCTGAGATGGTGATCAATGGTTAAATACAATATTTGCAAGTAGTTGAAATGATGCATTTGATCATACTAACTCAGTTGAAAATGCTGAAACAGTTAATTATCACATATCAGCACACATTTGAAAAGCATTATCAAATAGGGAAAGTGTTCCATTATTCATCTCATGATCCGTTGTTCATACTAATCGGAAGTGTAGGTTTGATGTATAAATCAATGGAGTCCTTTTGTTATTAAGTTTGCTTACTTTCAACAACATTTAAAAATAAATAAAATTAACAATAAACAAAACGTATGGAATCAGTTGGTTATGCGTCAATCTTCTATTTTGATGATGATGATGATAAGATACTACCATATATTGTAGCAAGGTAACTTTGCATAGCAGTGGAATAATCTGAAAAACGATTTGATCAGGACTTTATTGTTGTTTGTGATCAAGCACCTGAACGAAGGGCCAAACACGTTTGGGCGGGCCCGTTAGCAAAGACACTTACGCGAAACTCACGAATATAGGGAAGAGAATCTCCTTCCAAGAGCAAGTTCACACCCACAGCATTAGAATCGAGCCCTCGATTGATAGAACAAACCTAATAGATGGGGTCGAAGAGCCCGTCCTCGTTCCGCAAAATGTTTACAATAGGGAGGAGGCAGTCCCTTGCTCCCTATCCAAATCGTTTCACTTGGGTGCCCTGGTGGTCCCTCCCTTTTCCCGTTATATATTATGTCGTGGATATTTAGTATATTTTGTAATGGTCATTTGATTGCTTACCGGGTGCTAGAAAATTTAGCTGAAAGTAAAATTGGTTAGGGTTTATACCGTTCTTTATTGCTCTGTGTTGTCTCGGTGTTACTGCATTTGAAGAGTTGACTTTAGGATGACGATATGATATTGCTCGTGATCATAGGATAGGGAAGAGAATAGAAAAGAAAATGAATTAGTGATTGGTAACACGCTATGCGCATGTGAGATTTTCATGGTAATATTCTCACAACGGCCGTTCAGAATTGTTCGACGGATGCATATGCAAAATCATTCTCGTTGAGTTTTCGCTCGTTTACTCAATTCCATCATGTTTGGTTATAGAATACAAGAAACGTTTTACAACGCGCTTCATTTGGGAATATCAAGGCAATGATTCGCTATCGCATCTTCAAGTGTTCATTTGGTTCAGGCACTTTTGAACGTTGATGGGGCAGCCGATTCACACATGAAATCTGCCGCGACCGAATCGACAGAACGCGCCCATACTCCTTTCTGACCCGAAGGGCAGGGTGCGTCAATCTTCTATTTTCGAATAGCACGAACTGCAAAGTGATAAGATGAATATGGGAAAGGGTAACCCTACACAGATAAAAAGAAACATTGAATTATCTGCGTTATCTAATGCACATAAAGGGAATGCTAGATTTTGCAGAAAATAATGGGATATGTTATGTAAATTTAAGCCAGATAACGCCTGCATCTAGCCTGTTATATGCAAGGCTGCAAAACCAAGTAGTGTTACAGCTATGATCATCTAGCTGAATAACAAGTTGCATAGCATTGTTGATGACACAAGAATGCAACATTTTCTTTGTTTACGCCTCCTTTAGCTTGGAATTAAACGAGGATAGATTTTACACGCTTGTTAAAATTAATCATTTTTTCTGTGTAGATGCTACGCTTGTATTGAGCTTTTAGAGTGTGCATCGGCAATGGAAGATGTGTTGTGCTCTCTAAGGCTAATCGCCAGCATTTTTTTTAATAGCATTTCAATAAGCAATAAGCAACAAGCAATATTTTATACAATTCAATACAATCAATACAATTTACGATACATTTGTTCTATGTATAAAATTTATGTTTACAAACGAGCGAATGCGGATTTACGAAAAAATATTTTCAAAGTAATAAGAGTAATACCGATGTAATGAAAGCAAAATATGGATCATTTGTAAAGAATTCAAATAAATGTTTCAATGAATAGAAATAATTTAAATTTTATTTTAAGAACTAACAGTTATGAGACGGTGGTCTCGAGCTATCATGATTTAGACTCATAATCTTCTATTGATCAAATCCATTATCAAGATTAGTGTCCCACCGGCATTCGCATTATTCGCTCCGAACAATGCCAGCCATGTATCGATTGGACAAGCTGATATGAAACGTGAACGGAATAGATTAATTATTCATCGCGATTCGATGAAGACTTTATGAAAAGGCCCTCCCCACCACTTGTAAGTGCATTGAAAATCTATTATTCATGCATCGCCTCTGACACTTGTCGTTTCGCAATTGTTCGTAATTCCGTTAAATCGCTCATCCTTCAAACAAACACTGAAATTAATTACGCTAAAACCGCCATCCAACGACGATAGCTATCTCTCCGTCGGGAGTTATCGAATCATAGCAAGTAAATGTCACTGGTATCTGGCCGACAATCTGTCTGGAAACAAAAATCATACAAGTAACACAGTTACTGCAACCGGAACAGCTTCAGGGACCTGGATAGTGTATAGGGTGGTGACAGCTGACGCTGCTGGGTGGTATCAATGATTGTTCCAACCATCATCAGCAGCCAGTGCGATTGGAGGTGTGTCCCAACCCAACCGCCACAATACTAGTAAGTTCATACATTCACAGCCGCACAGGACAATCCTAATCGTTTGGCGCTATTATCCTTCTAAATTTTTTATTACGCTAACTCCCAGTCGATCAACTGGAACACCAGGAGCCTCCAGTGCTTTTCTGTAACGTTGGAAAACTTTTCACCATGGATGAATTTCACACCAAATCGGCCAAGACCTGGCAGCGCCATCTTAGAATCGAATGAACCTTTCTTTGCGCCAAGAGTTTGTCATTCTAAGTTACATAGTTTACTTTGTTTTGAGGAAATTATTATAAACGATGAAAATACTATAATTGTTATGTTTTTGTATTTTCCATGCGTGGAGTAACGATAATGATGTAGAAGAAACCTGAGTGATCTCAGACGTTGCGAATCAAAACAAACCCAAAAAGGAGAGCGTTCCTCACCCATGTGCGGATCAAAACAGAGTGCATACAAACTACCGCTAAACACTATCACAAAGCTATCAGTAGTACATGAGCGCGTACCAACACGTTACTTTTGCCTGTTGAGGTCCTTGGTTCGAGTACTACTTTACCTATGCCCTTTCGCTCAATTTTCAATACTTCTATTCTATTTCCAACCTACCGTACGCTGATGGAACTTTTAACACTTTCTCTTCATATATTTCATTCAAGCAAACATTACTGTTCACTCTTGGTGCCTCATGGTGATGAGCGAACATCTCCTTCTACATAGATAAAAATTTTAAACAATTTCAATTTGTACAACATCATTGTACAAAATATTTTATCATTGCCAATCAGCTCAACCAATCGCAATGTTTTGTAATATAGTGGGCGGAATATTTTAATTTGAGATAACGTCTGCCTTCCGAATTTGGCAGATCGATAGGCAATCACCTGGTACCTCGTAGCCATAACAAAAAGTAGACCTGAAAATTCGATGAGTGGAATGGTGAAATGAAAAAGTTTTTGTTAGAAAAAATCCTTTAATTTGCCAACTGATAATCATCTGGTTCAGAAGAGTTATAGGCAATTACATTGTCTACCTAAAATAAAAAAGACGCATTTCTGTGTTGATGTATTTTGCAAAATATTTTTTTTTATTTTTAATTTTTGAGATGTTATTTTTTTAGTGTATTATTACATTTTTTATTCTTTTATCATTTTTTAATAACAATTCAGAAAATTATCAAAAGGTTGAATTTTCTGCGTTATATCTATTTTAAAATAAGGCCATGCAAATCTTCAGCCCTTTCTAAATAACTAGGAAATGAGAAGAAAATTAGTATTTTCTATTTAATTAGGAACTACCTTAATTAATTATAAAGATAAGCAAATTACTCATTTTCTTCTCATTTTCTAGTTACATGTATTACACTAAACAGCTCACAGTCGCCTGGATTACTTTTTAGATTAATTTTCTAAAAACAAAGTATGCAAATTGGCTAAGAATTACCTTGCCACCCAAAAAGTTTCATTCGATTCGAAGCTGGCAGTGCCAGCTCCGAAGACGAATTGGTGCGCAATCCGTCCATGGCGAAATCGGCTTGTAATTTATTCAGTTTTTCCCTGCAGTACTTTGCTTCGGAAACGGAAAAGGGAAAGCAAAGCAAAGCAAAAAAAGGGGTGTTAGCTAAGCGGATGCCCAGGCGGAATTCCTTCGGAAGCGACGAGGTGCCACTTTCATGCCGACGTCGAGCGACTGGAAGGAACATTTATTGCTCAACACGAGTCGAGTTTATTCATGCGGAATGTCGTCCGGTCAGCTCTTTGGTTGGTTGAAGCAGGACAAATTGACTGGCCATTAAATCGGCATTAGAATTATTACGAAGATTTTCTGAATAAATAACTGTTACCTTAGCGAAGCGTTGCCTTGGCAAAGGGCTGCTTTTTTCGGGGTGTGTAGTTATATACTACTAGACGGTTTCAACACCTGGAAGCACATGTATGCACAACCTAGCGGCTCGTGTCAGTCGTAATCCACAATTGTAGGGAGTGATGAAATGTTGATGCTCGTACATACGCATCAACGAGCGAGCCTCTACATCACTAGGCATACTATATTGGTTGGTATCTAGAATTGCGTATCGTTCAGAGAACGCACCGTCGTCGTTGAGCAATTAAATGTGACCTTCACCGGCTTAAGTGAACATGATGAGGTATGGGTGAAGCAACGCGTGCCTTCTACACAATACTTATAATTGTCAAACTTTTTTTCGGTTTAAGTTGACTAAATAAGGCACACGTGAGTAAGGGTTGAAGGTGGGTGATTACAACTGAGTAGTTGATATTCATTTGTTACTCCGGATAAGGTGATTCGTGTAGCTTCTAGCACTATTTACAACCGCACCATGCTCTTAAAAATACCTGTGAAACCTCTTTCGAAATTGCTAAGCAAATATTGTCTGATCTTCCTCTTGAGACTAAAGGTCATTTCGAATTCATTCCGGACCCTGAAAATGAATACATCCTACTCCCAGTCATAAGGAACAACGAATCTTTCCAACTGATTTATGACAAAACTGCAAACTTTGGATCTCAATCAAATTGATCTCATAACAAATCAACAAAACTGCTGCCTATTTTTATTGAATTTTTATGAACATTTCTGATTGACCGAAAAATTGACTCTTTTGTGAAAAAAAGAAGCTTTTTACACCGCAATTGAATACTTTTTATTTATACATGGATATCAAAGACCATACTGTGAATACGAGATATTTTTCAAGCTACAAATCTGCTTACTACAAAACTATCAAACAACTACTAGACACA
The DNA here is from genome assembly GCA_034211315.2 of Aedes japonicus. Classification (NCBI taxonomy): domain Eukaryota; kingdom Metazoa; phylum Arthropoda; class Insecta; order Diptera; family Culicidae; genus Aedes; species Aedes japonicus. The sequence continues at coordinate 18,472 of JASCZW010005723.1, forward strand.
TTACTTCACTGGCTAAACTGAACTGATTATCTCCAACATCGTCTAAGCTCTAAAAATATTCACACGTTATAAACGAAGTTCTCACATAGATAAAATAACAATGATTTAAAAACAAACTCTTGACCCAATGTTGGGGATATTTTCCCCCCAACTATGGCCTGTTGTATTAAAGGGTGTTCCGATCAAAATTTAGTCAAACAGTAATGTGGGTGAGTCGATCAAAGTTTTTATTAATAAGTCAATTTTTCTTTTCTTTTTCAAGTTCAGTTATTACAGAATACAGGAGAAATATTCAGTTAAGCTTCCTTTTTACCGAATGCGAATTGCGGGGTCTTTCGTTTAACACCTGCCATAAGATTTTGTACAGTCTCGTCGTCCACTTTATTCGCCGCAGAACACCAGTTTGACTTGAAGTATTCCTCGCTCACAACAGCTTTTTGAGTCTTCCGCTTGACGATAGCCCCATATTGTTCTATTGGGGCGTTTTGATCTTGTCCTTGGGCACCATTTGAACGTTGTAGGCAGCATACCACTCCATGGCCTATTTTCCGTAATGGCAAGATGCCAAATCCGGCCAAAATATGTAGAACGGAACAATTGTGTCGCTCCAGGAAAGGCAGTAGACGTTTTTGTAGGCACTCGCTGCAGATAAATGTCCTGGTTGACGGTTGCGGGTAATTCAAATTGTCTTCAATCCACGGTACAGATGGCCTGCTACCAGATGTTTCTTCGCGAGCTGTGACAGTTTAATGTGCTGAAAATATCTGCCACCTTACCCATCGGTTTCATATACAATGCCTATCAGGAAGCTGTACAACTCGTCGTGCATTGGCCGACTCGTTTTAGCTCTATCAAGGTTGAGCGCCACTCCCAGCTTCTTTGCGACATCTCGACGGATAGGTTGGGGTCCGCTCAATACCGGGCAACTCTTTTGTCGTCGCGTGGCCTGGCTTTCGATTTCCCCGATCCAGCTATCCGCTGGCGACAAACGTTCACCGAACACTTTTAACGTGGCAACATTGGTAACTTGGCGTGAGAGTTTGGATTTCGCAAGCACGTAAAATTTTGATGCGTTGCTCTTCTTCGACGAATTTTGATGACTGAATTGCTAATCTCAAAATCAAAATAAAGGCATGATGCTACACGCACACATCTTCAAAATGAGGGGTGTGCAAAATTGTTTAATGCACGTTGAAAATAAGTGCGTCAAGTTTAAGTCGACCGAATTTTGATCGAAACACCCTTTACATACAAATGCTAAATACAGAGGGTATTGGCCACGAAATTATTGAACTAGATCCTAAGTTTGAGGTTCGCCCAAACATTGAATATCGATCGCAGTGGTCGTGTTAAGGATTGGCGGTCAATACAACGATTATTTTCAACTGATGCATCACTTCCAGTGATGTCTTGACACAATAGGCTGAAGCAAAAACCAGCCATAAAACCACATCCTCCTTCACGTAATATTTATTGATGAAGGCAGCATCTTCCGTAAGGCAGGAACTCGGTATGAGAAATGTTGAATACGATTGGACTGTATCTTGTCGGTTGGCTTTTGGGTGCCGCTTCCTCAGTGGAATTGGGCCGTGGATGGACAACGCCGGTGGTTATCTTCTCGGTGGAGGAAGGTCGGTTGAAAGGCTGCCTGTGAATCATCGTGTTCCCTCCTAGAAAGCCTCGCAAGGCTGATGGATGGTGGTGGCCGTGAGCGGCCAGGAAGTTAACTCTTTTGGTAGAAAATTATCAACTCTCTTTTCAAAGCCATCAATTGTGGCAGGCGGAATGGAAGTGAGCGTTGGAGAAAATCACCGAAACATATGCAATTCTACTTTTTCGTAACGTTATTATTTCTATTCTACAGTATTTCCTTCTTCGTTGTTTTGCTGCTACCACTGCGTCAGCCTTCTCGCTGACAACTGCTCAGTTCAAAAGAGACTGGACAAGATCGTCTTCAAAATGTCGAAATAAACCTTCCATCAATAAACTCAAGTTCTCAAATGCCCGATGTAGGCATAGATCTCCACATCATGACTCTACCTTCAGAAACAAAATCAAAGCCATGCTCAGTTTGTTGAAAAATCAATGTTGTAAAGTAACCACGGCCATGCTTGACTGAAGGCCACAAACACTCCTTTTTCAAAGTTTCCATCAGACCCAATAGCACAATAGTATTACTTACGTCTCGTCTGACCAAATCACCATCAGTATTTGTACCACTCACCGTCGTTCTCTCTGAGATCTATTTAATGCGTGACAGAACCATGGCTAGCTAAGAGCTACGTCTAGCCCGGTAGTAATCCCTATCGTTATGAAGACAGATTATGTACGGAATATGGTAGTATGGTCCACGGTTGCATAACTTTTCGGAACAGATTCTGCCTTCCTACTCTAGGTAGTTCAAAGGGTATCTTTCAGATACTGCCAATAGTCCCCGGTGTAGCTCCGCCTTCTTCACGACAGTTCTGTCAATTCGGCCAGTTGTCTTTGAAGGACACCTCGATCGCTTAGCTGGTGAGATAGAATTACGCTTTTTGTGCATCTGCACATTCTTAGCGAACGTATCTTTTTGAAGCTGGAGAATATCGGCTATATCACGGTAGTTATTGCCAGTTTTGTGATGTTCAATAATCAAATTTCGGATGCTGATTAAATTTTGTTGGGCATTTTGCACAAACAACTTCCAACTTTGAACAGGAAACTAAAATTTTTGCACGAAAACTTCAAGAGCACTTAATGATAGCTAGGAACAATGTTTACATTCGAGAAAGTCTCAGAATACACTCTAAAACTCTGTAAAACAAACTTAAATCGCAGTATCCGTTTGTTTCCGTCATGGCGATTATACTCCTCCTTTCCGACGCTTAAAGGCGTCTATGGGCAAAACAAATAAACAAATTTTTGTTGTTAATTTTCTAATTTATTTTTTATTTGTTTCTAAAACAAGGAACTTACACTTAATTCCTTTAATTTCTACTTATTTACTAGTTTTACAATCATTTCTTATGTCGTGAACTTCGATTTTTTTTCATTTTTGTAGAGCCTTTTAACCACTGCGTCCGATACATAAGAATATTGTGGTAACTTCGTGTTGGATTATTACTGTTTGAAAATTCCGTTTCATTGCTTTATCCAGAGGAAAGTATACAATATATTCTAGATTATTTGAATTATTTGAATAAAATTACTTCTTCTGATGTCGCCCAGTCACAAATTGTTTAACGTTATTTACTACTGCAATCTTTGCTGAAGTGCTACCTATACCATCATATGGACCTTTCCCGTGAGATGTTGGAAAAAAGTGCCATCCTGCTAAAACTTTATTACTCAAAAAAGTGTTTAGACTTGTATCCGCATGTAAATTTGAAAAGCAACTTGTTTCAAAGCATCTTTGACTTATTCCATTGGGTGGGTAATATTATAGAAATTGTATCTTTCAAATGGCCGATTGATGCCGGCTCATATAAAAGCTATTAACCTTTTCTTGAACATCTGAACTATGTGACGGTCGCCCAGTTTTTGACAAAGGTTGAATTACCAAATCGTACTGATGCGACTCAGTAATCACATGTTGAGTAGCTTCTTCAAAGTAAGATTTTATTTTTACATATGATCTGTTTATAATTTAATAGCAATTTATCAAAATCCCCGACACGTTAGAAACTTCATTTGGAAAACATGTTCTTATCGTTTTCAAGATTTGTGTAAATATTTCAGTTGCTTTAGAGAAGCGATAGCTGTGACTAGAAGCATCTAATCATGATAACTTTCCTTCGATAGATATTCCTAAATACTGTGCAAGAAACCGCGATGAAACCGAAGAGTTGGAGGTGAAGTCTATTCCTCAATTTTTGCTCCTGCAGAAACTGTTACGGAAATGTTCTCCTCACTAGTATTTGTAAACCTTGAGCGACATTTCGTACATAATTTAATTTTATTCGTTACCCAATCCATCCATCTGGAACGTAGCTTATCTAAATGACTCTGAGTAATTGAACGCAAATTAGCGCGTTGAGCTTCGTAGAATTTTACCTTAGTGTCCTTGGAAAACTTTTCGATGTAGCAATGCACTGCACTCTTGAAGTATGATGAAGTCTATTCTTCGAAATCGTTTCACGCACGGATGAACCACTTGCTGATATTCGAGGTGATCTAATGATTCGTTTGTTCGCAAACGCCCTTATATAAGAATTTGGTTTGTATCTGACGAATTTCACGCCATCTCGTCGTCGTGATTGGCAGCACTCTCTCAGAATCCAATGAAACTTTGTGGGTGTGTAGAATATGGCTTTTCAAGCAACTTTGTATATTTTGTTTTTTAAAAAAATATCTAGACTGCCACTTGAAAAGGTTTTTTGATCGATTTTTGAAGGTCAAGGTTTGTTACAGTACGTGTTAAAGGTATTGAAAAAAATGTGGTAGAGGGGACTGATAAATAAAAAAAAATAGCAGACGTCATATTTGAATCGTCTTTAAATGGCTATGCATCAAGTTTATCAAATCAATAAGTTCTAATTTGATAAAACTTAATGCATATCCATTTAAAGACGATTCAAATATGATGTTACATGAATTTTCGAAATACTGTTTATGTCAATGAAACTCATAGGTTTCTGCTTGATAAGAGTTTATTTTTTTTATATTTTTTATATGTTTATTTTCACGTATTAGTAATTAACATAGCTTCATAGGGTTTATATGCTAGTAATGGACCCCTTAGTAGAAGCATTGAACATTTTCGATGTATTCCATAAGAATTTTATGTACTATTTGTACAACAATCCCACATTTGATGAAAATAACTAGTTATTTACACAAAATTATAGTAAACTCTATTTTCGAGGCTAGGTTTTCCTGGTAAACATCAATAATTTGCGCTGATCATAATGTGCCTTTTTTGGATCCATCTGCTTATTTTGGACCCGGGTCTATAATGCGCATCATAGACCCGGGTCCAAAATGCGCATATCAACTAATTTAATTAAAATGGTTGTTCTGACGCTGCTAAACCAATTTGTTATCTCATATACGTATTCGTTATACGATGTCTATAGACAAATAGGGTAACGCATATATTTTGGACTTGTATATATTATAACCACCTTCAAATAGAAAACATTCTAAGCGCATCCAATGTGTAGCAACACCTGTGTTGAAATCTATCTAGCTACAATCTAGGTATTAAATAAAACTATTACAATCTGTGATGCAGTTCCTCATATTTTCAGGGACGATAGGGAATGATATTTGAGGAAAAAATTGTTCTACGCAGATCGTCAAATCTCATATTCTACGGAGTTGTTGAACTTTTATTTTTTTGGTACATGGTAGTCTTAAATTGGCTGTAACTCAAAATTATGTTATTTAGCAAGATTCTATTTGGACTGCCTATGCCAAACAATTGGCGTAACCGTAGCAGAGATGACTATCTGCTAACTCTTCTGGAAAAAACATAGCTGTTTTCCGGAAGCCGTGTGGTACTGTTTCGAAAACATTTGAGCTATTACATTCTTCTCCTTGGACACCAAGCAGCGCGGTAATCAAGTGTGCTGTGCGTCCTGCGCACAGACATTACCACGGTTGGGTTGAATTCAGGCACAACATGTTGCATTCAAATAAAAAAAAAACTAAGCAAGATAGAAAGTTTGTGTCAAACAGATAGATGTAGAACACGCTTAAAGCCATATTTTTGTTCTATCAACCACTGCTGTTTTTGTTTTTCTAAAAACATGAAAAAAAACCATAAAAAATGAGAAGTTTATCACATGTTTATCCCTAAGACGCTAAATTACAACAACTCAACATTTAAATGTAAATTTTAAGTAGATAACTTTCTTAGCTTTCGAATGAACACACCTATATTTTTTTACAGTAATCTGTAAAGTTTTACCGAATTCTCAACATCTGAACGTTCAGCAATCCGATTTTACGGATTTCGGTAAAAGTTTACTGAAATCCGGTAATTTTTTAACAGATATCTGTAAAATTTCACCGAAATCTGTAAAAAGCATTCAACGATCAGCTGTTGAGAATTCGGTAAAACTTACAGATTTCTGTAAAAAATCTAAGTGTGTATATAATGTATTTTACAGCAAAGTGAACAAAATACATACATGACCAGAATATATTCGTTCCTGTACACTGATAGAAAAGTAATGATTATATATTTGTGTCCGAAACATATTTTTTGCAATGTGATCAACAAATGATAGCTATTGTTAACCACCCAGCAACATGATTTTGTTGATTATCGCTAAATTAATGATACATTTGGTACATAGGCCGAATGAAGGAGCTAGGCTAACATTCCCCTTACCCTATTTGAAAATTCAACAATCCTTCAAAACACCGCCGGTCTGGCTATTGTTCTTCAAACGTGACAATTTCCCCAAAGTAACCACGAGGCTGTAATATCATGCATATATAGGGTATATGTATTACATCTAGTGCATCATTGAAGTTGGATTAAAGCTGAAAAGGGCTCCACTAAGATCGAACTAATGCTATATCTTTGTAATGTCATAAGTACATTGCTAAAGTAGCATTGCTGTATTGGTAATGCATCACTACATTCTTAAGCTAATCTAACCCTTCATTACTTGACAACTGTTGAATTGATGCGATCCCGCAATACTGATGTTGATTTTGGGTTGATTAAGTGCAATAATATAATGCTTGTGGTTACTTGGGTCTGATCCAATTTTGTGATCATAAACAACTTCTTCAATTCTGCGTTCTTTATGCGTTCAGCTCGTTTTTCCTCAGATTTAGTTTCTTTCTTCAAATTGATTACTTCATTAGATGATGCTGCATACGAACCTTCACGATGCGGCTGGGAGAGATCATCCAGATTATCCGTATACACTATTTTCAATTCTTGAATATTCCTCATTCCTTATGAAATACGTTTCTACACGAACCATTATAAAAGAGGCGTACTAGGCAATGACTAAAAGCCTCTATAAAGGCAAAAGCACCTACATGAATTTTGTTCCAGTCTTCGACCTTTAATACAAAACTTGTAAGGTTTGTACAAATGGGTCGAAAGCGAGTGCTAGCTCTAATTACCAACTCCAAATGCCACCAAATTCATCCAATCTGATCACTTTGTATTGGAAGACTTTGCGTTGCGTTTGGTAGTCCTTGTTTGGTAGACGTTGTATTTGGTAGACGGGCCGTTTGGTAGACCTCTCCTAGCTCTTCCAGACCAGCTTTTCCCGAGACGATACTTCATGGTAGAGCGTGGAATGTTATACTGCTTGCACGCTTGTTTTATCGGAACATTGTTTTGAATCGCTCGAATTCACTGTTTCACTTCAGATTCCATGTAAGTATGCTTACATTCATTAATTTTTCCCATTTTGATCAACAATTTCCAATTTAGACGGTGAGCATAATATAAGTTCAGTTTGCTTACAAAAAGAAATGAGGGGTTGGAAATAGAGCAACAAAGCACTTCCAATCAGTCGTATAATGGACCCTCAAAGTTTTATACATTTTTTACAATTTGTCATTGTTTTTATACCTGCATAGTAAAATTGAATATAAGTACTAAGTATTAACGAGTTGAAAAGGCCTTTTTATTATCTACAATTTATTTATATGATCAGTTTCCTTTTTCTCTCCTGTAACGAAAATACTTACAAATCATTGTACCATGCAGTGCTCAGGTAAAAATAATTAATAATTATGCTTTATGTGTGAAATTGTGAGGAATCATATTCTAACCATTGTTTTAGTGTTTATACTATGTGTTTTAACTGACAATGCTTAGGTTAAATTTAATAATAACGAAATAATTACAGAAATATGCCAGGGGGTCCATTATACGCACAGGGTCCATAATACGCATACAATCCCTATATTTAATTTATAAATCTTTCAAAAACAAAGTTTTTTTTTGTGGATTATCCTTTGAATCAAAAAACCTTTTTCCAATCCATTTTTTTTTTTTTCCTCTGTTCGGGACATAAACCACTGCGACCAGTAATTTGATCTATTGTAGTATATCCCGTAGCCTTTGTTTAGTGCATGTCGAGTTACTTCATCACTATTGAGAAATGATGAAGTATTCGGTGTTGTTACAGTTGTCATTGTTTGTTTTGTTGGCAATGAATCAGGTTTAATTGAAAGTTTCCGCTGTTTAAACCCTTTGTAAGCGACAGCACTCTTCAAAGGCGCGCCCCTTTATCAGTCAAAACCGGATTCATTGCAAACAAAACAAACAATAACTCCGATAGTGACCATGCATCAGAACCCTAGTCATAACCAATTCAAACTATAGAACATCAAATAGAAAATAAGAATTCACATAAAGGAAGACTAACCATGTTTTCTTTATTCCAAGCTCATCCTCGGTGGCGCAACCCGAATATTGTCACTTTTCACAAGACTTAAAATGTAATAAGGCCAATTATACGTTCCTTTGACTACAAAAACAAATATGTTCCCTAGTTTGAATTAATTCGGACTAGGGTTCGGTGGTAGATCTGATACCCCGTAACGCACCACGAAAAGGTGATCTACCAGCGTTACGGGCTTCCAATCCATACTTGGACTTGAAATTGCACAAGCTGGCAAAATCCTTTTTGTTCTTGCAATGGGTTACTGCTCCATCTGACATGAAAATAATGTTCGAGCAATATATTGAATTTTGTTTAATGAAATCTAGCAATTTTGATATGAACAAATGAACAGCTATTGAGTCATGGGTCAATACCTTAGATATTATAATAAAGCTTTTGCTTTTCAGTTTATCGTCCTTCTTGTAATATACTTCAAAGTTTTGGTTATAAATAGGATCAACCACCTGATTTTATTGTATTGTCACTGAAGTTTAACAAAATAAATAATTTAAGCCCTTTCCAAATGGTAGCCTTGATTTTTCAAACATTCAAAGACCCTTAAGAAATCCAAATTGTCATAATAATTAAATTTTATTGGTTTCTGTGAGGTTATTAGGACCAAATTATAAGACGAGATGGCGCGATACACGGTAAAAATAGGACATGAAAAAGTTGTTGTTAGAATATTTTTTTTCCTTAAAATTGCCCATCTCGCGATGTATGGCGAACTTTTAGACAATTGCAATGTCCAAATCTAAGATAGCCATATTTTGCAAATTGACATTGAATTTTTTAAATATTTATTTAACGTGTAAAAATCGTTTTACACATTTTTTACAATTTTTTTCATAACAGTTAAGACGATTTTGTAAAAGTCACTCATACATCACTTTTTTGCAAGTCGTGTCCTTTATGAGTTATGTTGATACAAAAAACTTTCAAAAAACTTAAGCCCTTCTCAAATGGAAGCCTAGATAAATTTAAAAAAAACAAAACAAAGCATGCATAGTTGCTTGAAAAGATATAGTCTGCACACCCACAAAGTTTCATTGGATTCTGAGAGGATGCTGCCAAACACTGGATGAGTTGGCGTGAAATTCGTTATCTATACTTTAATAAACACTCTACCTAGCAGCTATCTTTACCTAATTAATAAATCACATATTTACCTTTAAACCATACGTTAGGTACCTTGAAAATTGGAAGACAACACTTTTCGGATTTTTTATTACACAAAAGTTTTTTTTACACGGGGTATACGTTCCATTTTTACTATGAAACCGTGTAAAAGAAAACTAAATAGAGTTAGGAAATTCACTTGCATTAACATTTTGAATTGCTTTGATTTTGTTTGAATGTGTTACCTTTCCATGCAATAGTCAAAATACAGTTTTTATAATTTTGAGTATCTACACCAAAAATTGTGATTTCTTTTTAAAAACTGCAATGTAATTCGAATTAGGTTAATAAGTTTTTCCGTTTCGGAGCTTTCGCCGAAAAAAAAAATCGTGTCAAAAATGACCTTAGTGTAATTTGGTATCAAAACGAGTGACCGGCCGATTGTTTTTCGAGCATTTCTGAAATGCAAAAAAAAGCCCATCGCCAAAATCTCACCAATGAAGGTTTATGAATTAATGAACAAGAAAATATTTTTTTCCAAAATTTTGATGACTCGGAAAATTGTTTTTTCGGCTTTTCTAAGACATATTCCTTCACTGTGGAAAATTGTGTACGAAATTATTTAAAGCTTATATTTTTTCAAAATTTCATTATAGTTTGGAAAAAGAAAATTTCTTCTACGATGAATCGTTCTTGAGTTATGAAAAACTTCAATTGGCGTTTTCCAGCAAAACTGGCAACCCTTTTTTCAGGCAGCATTTTTCAAGATTGTTTTTGTTCATATATCCCAAAACTCTACGCGTGGAGAAACTTTCATAACAATCTGAGACCCTTCGGCTCAATCTGAACGATAATTTAAAAAAATCCTCAGCGGAGAGATATTTTTTATACAGCTCAACTGGGATTCAGTGATAATTATTCCTTTTACTCAGAAAATAGTTGTCACCACGGGCCGAAGCTATCTCTGCACGGATAGATAACGGGCGTGGATTCGACAGCTGACAAAGAATGAGAAAACACAACAAAAGTTTCTGCAATACTTGGACGATCGAAAACATTTTTTTCAACGCTTTTGACGTTCCACAAATCTACATCTATTTACACGACCTATCTTTAATTTTTGTTTATCATTTGCTGACTCCCAAAAACTACTCTATAGTCTACTATCTACAGTACACTCATCACACGCTCAATTGCGCAGCAGCAACCAAATTGCCATTTCATTTCCAACATTGTTGCCGAGAAAACATCAAAATGCTAAAATATCACCCGTAAATTTCGGGCAAACCAACAAAACTGTGTTACTAGTGTGGTCAAGCTCAGTGAATCAACCCGGCAGATTATTGTTCTTAGTCCCAATAAATACTGCTACCAAACGGGGCAAACACCGCCTGATTGTCGTATAACATGAAAAATCATGCCGCACCCTAGTTTTCCCAGGTTCTTTTCCTGAAACTCAAACGAGAGCAAACACACGACATGTAATTCAGCTATATGAACCTGCCACACCGCACCTTCGCGTAAATCAAGCTGGATGCGGTGGATGCTTTCCTATAGTTTTCCCATTTTTACTGCCACGGCGCGGCGGTGCCAGTTCACGTGTCATTAAATGCAAATAGCTTCTAATGGCTGCTAGTCATTACGACAGTGTGGCCCGTATGAAGTTTGCTCATTTTTCATACCACACTCCGAGGTGGAGAGTAATTATCGCCGGTCACGTAACGCGTGACTTCCCATCTTGCGACGAAGCAACTTATGAATGTTGTTTTCTTTTTTCTTCTAATGGGAAAAAATCTGCACATCCATCCGAGAGCGGAAAAAGTCAAAGGTAAACTTTGCTTCTTTGATTGTAGAAGTACTTTGAAAGCTTTCATACTCTCATCGCAACGAAGACGCTCCAGGATCTATGGCAGAGGAACTAAGTGAATGCTAATGTGGAGGAAAAAAAAGTCGAGAAAAAAGGATGTGGATTATATTATGAAGGGAAATGGCAATGCAAGCCGCATGAAAATTCAAACAAAGTCCTTCCTATGCATGGTCGTAAAATGATTGTTGCATTGTAAAATTGTTAACACGGAGGAAAAAGTTGGGCGGGAATTATATTATTTGGAAATTTTGATGTGTATTGTCATTTATTTATTTGTCCTATGAGACGGAATGAAATCATCTATTGCTGTCTGACAATTTTACAAAAAATAAATAAATGAAAAAGAAAACAACTATATGTAAATTGGATGGAAGAAATCGTTGTTACTGAATGTGGTTAAGCTCAAACGCAACGTTGCCACATGTCGTCTCTTCTCAACATAAAGGGTGATACGGTCAAGATTTGGTCAAGGGAAAACGCGTGTAAATAGGTGAAATCGTTTATTTAAAAAAACAAATTAAATTTCTTTTTCAAGTTCAATTAGTATAAAATTCAGGAAAAAATATTCAGTTAGGCTTCCGCTTTTCCAAATCCGAATTGCCGGGCCTTACGCTTGACCCCTGCCATCAGATTTTGTACAGCCACCTTGTCCACCTTCTTCGCCGCAGAAAGCCAGTTTGCCTTGAACTGCTGCTCGTCCTTAGCAGTTTTTTGGTCTTCTTTAGGTTCCGCTTCACAATAGCCCAGTATTTCTCAATTGGGCGGAGCTCTGGCGTGTTGGGAGGGTTCTTGTCCTTGGGAACCACCTGCACGTTGTTGGCGGCGTACCACTCCATGGCCTTTTTACCGTAATGGCAAGATGCCAAATCCGGCCAAAACAGTACGGAACAACCGTGTTTCTTCAGGAAAGGCAGCAGACGTTTATTCAAACACTCTTTCACGTAAATTTCTTGGTTGACGGTCCCGGAAGCTATGAAAATGCTGCTTTTCAAGCCACAGGTACAGATGGCTTGCCAAACCAGATATTTCTTTGCGAACTTTGACAGTTTCGTGTGCTTGAAAATATCTGCTACCTTTCCCCTTCCTTTTGCCGTATAAAACTCCTGTCCCGGAAGCTGCTTGTAGTCGGCTTTGACGTAGGTTTCGTCGGCCATTACCACGCAGTCAAACTTCGTCAGCATCGTCGTGTACAGCCTCCGGGATCGCGCTTTGGCCGTCGTATTTTGTTTATCATCGCGATTTGGAGTCACTACCTTCTTGTAAGTCGATAGTCCGGCTCGTTTTTTGGCTCGATGCACGGTTGTAGACGATACACCCAGCTTATTTGCGGCATCTCGGAGAGATAGGTTAGGGTTTCGCTTGAAACTACCGGCAACTCTCTTTGTCGTCTCAGCGGCCTCCGGTTTTCGATTTCCCCCCGATCCAGACTTCCTGGCTGTCGACAAACGTTCCCCAAACACTTTAATTACATTTGTAACGGTTGATTTGGCAACTTTGAGCGATTTTGCCAATTTTGCGTACGAGTAGCTCGGATTTTCGCGATGCGCGAGCAAAATTTTGATACGCTGCTCTTCTTGCTTGGACGGCATTTTGACAACTGAAGAGTGAATTCCAAAATCAAAATAGGAGCAACATTCTACACACACACACCTTTAAAATGAGGGGTGTTCAGGTTTTTTAAATGCAAAATTGAAAGAAATACGTCAAGTTGATACTGACCAAATTTTGACCGTATCGCCCTTTAGTGCCGCTACGAATACATTAGCTTTCTGTTAGAACATACCATTTTCAAGATTTATTTAAGTTGAAAAGGATGTCCTTGAGAAAAAGGACATGTGACTCTTTGCTGTGCAGTGCACCAGGTGCACAAGTGAGCGAGACGCCACTCCATAACATGGCGGTTAGACAATTCTTGACGTTCGTCATGAACATTTCTGCAAGAAGTTTTCTTCCAGTGCCCCAGAGATACGAACGCGAAAGTATAGTGGTATGGCGCATAATGAAAACTTCCGGCTGCAGTTGTCGTTACGCAACCCCATTCACACCCTTCAAAGAGATTATTTTGTATGCTTCCTCTTGTGGATCGTAAGTACAATGAAGAAGTGCCTTAGTTGGCGTTTGCCGAGCTTTAAAAGTAGATATTGCATTATAGTTCACAACAGCTGGCGCTGGGTAAACATATTTCAAGCTTACTTTTTCTGAATTTTAACTTCGTTCCTGTACTTGTTTGCAACTGATGCTCAAGATATGCGTTCGTTCTAAGCTCTACGAAAGCTTAATTCATTCAGTGTTTTCTGCCACACAAGCATACCATTCATTAAGACAAACGTAAGAGTCGGATCACTATCAAATCAAGTTGGTGAAATTTGCAAAAGCGGTTGTAACAAAAAATTGCTGTTTAATTTAAACGCTCTGGAGCCTCAACCATCCTAGCCAAGAAAAAAAGTATCCAAGAAGCGAACTAGTGACTAGACACTCACCCAAATAGATCATGGCACCGACTGGATTAACCTCACTTTTTTGACAGTTCAGAGAGCTTGTCTACACGGTGATTTGAATTTGAACCGCTCAATCGAAAATTTTCATTTTCATTTTCCGGATTCTGTACGATTAGATTTAGGAAATGATGTAAACATAAGCACTGGGGTCTGTTTTCCTGCAATTTTACTTCCATCTTAATAAATTTAGAACACAAAATCTCAAACCGATCTTATCGAAAATGTTATAAGTCCATGTAAACAAGCTCCCTGAACTCCCTGATGCTTTACAGCAGGTCAATGCGTCCGCAGGGATAGACTGAAAGTTAGAAGCACAATCGACTCTCGCAGCAAATACACCTACGAACAGACAACCTATGATCCGGGAAACGCAATCCGCAATTTTCGCTCACGGAGGGGCTCACGGGAAGACAATGTTAGCCTCCCACCACGAATTCAGATCGACGTTGTTGAAATCGAAGCGGTAGGCGGTTGAATTCGAGTGTCTGGACACATTGTTGACCGTCGATAACGACACCAGCAGAGAAATACAAAGGCGCATTATGGATAGCAATCGTACCTACATTGGACTCCGAAGGACGCTAAGATCGAACAAAGTTAGCCGAACTAGAAAGTTGACCTTCTACAAGATAGTAATTAATCTGGTAGTCCTCTACGATCACGAAACATGGACATTGCTAGTGGAGGACCTGCGAACCCTTGGAGCCTCTAAACGGACGGTGGAGTGCAGATAGCAGACGAAACGTGGAGTGGTGAACCACGAATTGCATCAGTTGCTGGGAGAACCTCCCATTGTACACACTGCTAAAATCGGAAGACTACGATGGGCTGGGCATGTCGTAAGAATGTCGGACGACAGCCCAGTTAAAATGATTCTCGAAAACGAACCGACGGATATAAGAAGAAGAGGCGTGCAACAAGCAAGGTGGATAGATCAAGTTGAAGGCAACCTGCGAACCCTTCGCAGACAGCTAGTTTGGCGAAATGCAGCCATGGACCGAATAGAATGGAGACAATTTCTGTGTACAGCATTCTGGTTCTGATTGGTAAGGCAAGGTATGGCATATTCTTCAGCTCTCTGGTCGGCTTATTGATCAGTTCCTTTTCGGTCTTTTTTCCGCTTCAAGTTCGTCCAACAATTTTGATCGCTCAATTGATCGCAGCTGGACACGTTCTTGAGGGCGAAACGCTCTTCAAACGCTCTTTCTCCTCCAGTGACCGCTTTGCGAAGTTTAGAACACGAAATCGTCCTTCCAGTGGTGTTTCTTAATGAAGGTTCGACTGAGCACCGCAAGTCCCGAAGAAAACAAGAGCAGCTTAGACATCCCCTTCACGCTGAATGTCAGCCACAAGAGCACCATCTTCGGGAACCTTCTTGCTCAACTCGTTCCTGGAGGAATAGCGAGGAATAGCAGTTGTGGTCAGGTATTTCTCGTTTTCCATGATCACAACCACGTTGCGCTTCGCAAGGAAAACATTCTTGACGAGCACCTTCAGTCGCTGCATTCATGTGGCCGCTTGCGCTTCATTTGCATTCGCTATATTCGAGACAGTAATGGTAGATTATACAAGAACATGGCGTTTGGGTTCTGGGTCATTCCTGAGTCCTTTTTAATCTCAAAGAGGGTTACGACATGGTCATGTGATTTCTTGTTTGCTGTTGAACATGGATTTGAATGGTGTGATAGAATTTGCCGACAACATTTATAAATCGCAACTTTAATTCACAAGTGGAAACGTACGTCAAACTAAAGGCCGAAACTGGCAAGATTGGAATTATCATTAATGCGTAACGAGATACATGCACCAAACCCGAGTTCAGCTCGGCAGGAGTGAAAACAAGGTTGTACACGACTTCGGGAATCTGGCTTCCCTTTGGATTACCAACAACGAAACCAGTAGAAAGTATTTAGACTCTGAGGAACGCTTCGATCGAACAGAATACACCGCACTGCAAAGTTGACCATTTACAAGACATTGCTTCGACCGGAAGTCCATCCACGAAAAGGGGACTAACGTTTAAAAAAATGGACAAAAATTGAAAATTTTTCATGGGTTTACCTCCACCCGCACTGACAAAACTACCCATGCAGCATCAATCATAGTAACCCATCAGTCAGCAGGCAAAATTTGACAGCTCTATCAGTCGAACTCTAACCTTGATGGCAAAAACAGTGAAGCAACTCCGTTCAGAAGTGTGCGCGCTCAAAGAACGGCACCACGCCTCGTCGAAAACGGACATCGTGTGGCACTATGTGAACGCCGGATACGCCCGTTCCGGCATCTACAACATCTTGGCACTATTAGCATAGACTAACTCTAAGACCAGTAGGTCCCATACAAAAACGATTTTTTTCTTGGCTCCAGTCAGTACTAGAACATCGTCCCAAGCTCGGTCCCAAGCTCAATAACTCACCCCTTATAATGAACTCACATGAACACACTCTCAAATACTCTGTCAAAATAACACAGCAAATCAAAACAAAGGCGCAAATATGTATAACAAGGTGCTGGCTTCAAGGTGTAATTCGGACCAAGGGGTTCTACAACAGTGAACCAATTTCAAATCACTAGTTACATATTGATTGTTGCTATTAGACAACAATCAGAGCTTCGAAAGAAAGCCCGGTTCCGGACGGCCGACGACCCTGAGCAACAAGAAGCTCCAAAGAATGCTGAAGAGGAAGACCGAGGGAAAAGTGGCAACATCGCTGCATGCGCTTGGCCGGGTGGTCGGTTCAACCGGCCAAACAGTGAAAAAGTACCTGGCGAACATGAACATACATGTCAGGAAGCGGAAGTCGCGTCCACTGGTTTCGGAGCTGCAGGCAATGACGCAGCGGCAGCGGCTGAATAAAATGGTCAACTCGATGTTCCCGGCGAATCGTGACGTGGCGGTGGTGATGGACGACGATACCTATGGATGGCAACGACCCTGGATGGCAACGACTGGCAGAGCACTTCGTATTTTACTTCCCCCAAGTAAAGGAAGTGAGCTCCGAGGTGAAGTTCATATACACACCAAGTTCCCCAAGAAGGTGCTGCTGTGGCTGACAATCAGCGAGGAAAGGATGTGAAAGCCACTCTTCTTTCGCTCCAGACTGGCCATGAACGGGGAAATTTATTGTACGAAATGCCTGCCGGAAGTTGCGTCGTTCATCAAGAAATACAATAAGATCTAAAACGCGGTGTTCAGGCCAGATCTAGCATCGGCCCACTACTCGAAGTGATCGTTGGAGGAGATGAAACGGCTGAAAACCGATGTGGTACCCAAGTTGGCGAACCCGCCCAACGTCCCCCAGCTGCGTCCCCATCGAGAATTTCTGGGTCGCGAATTTCTGGAGAATGCGAATGAATTACGAATTTCATGAATTACTGAGAGAACTTCCCATTGTCCACACGGCAAAAATCGGTCGACTACGATGGACTGGCTACGCCGTGAGGATGTAGGACGACAGCCAGGTGAAAATGGTTCTCGAGAATGCACCGACTGGTACAAGAAGAGGCACGCAATGGACTGTAAACTGCGAAGCTGACGAAATGCAGACATGGACCGTGTGATTTGAAGACGAGTTGTATTTATAGCATAGGACACACCGGTCTTGGCCTCACTGTAAGAAAGTAAATGTGATTTAGTCCAGAGGAACATTGCCAAGTGCAATTGATTTCATTTTAAATGTCATTTAACGAGTAAATTTTGATGTTAAATGTTCATTTATCAAGCAAGATGTTCGAGGTCTTGGGAATAACTTAACCTAAACTCGTATCTCAGTATATTGAGTTGAGCTCAAATTATGTATAGTACAAGTACCGTCCTACATAGCTATCAAAAATGGTTGCAGCTGTTAATAAACCTGTGGCTGTCACTGTAGACGGGAAAGTCGCAGTGGGCAATCCGCCGGTCATGAATACCAAGCATTACATCGACATCCACAGCTGAACGGTTGTATGTGAAAGGGAATCCTTGACAATAGATCGTACCATTCTCCCGCAGATGGAGTGGACATCATACTTCGATGTAGAAGAAATTAGAGAGGCGCTTGAGCGGAACAGAACATGAGCGATACTCAACCATGCCTAGGAAGGTCAAACCTAAGGATGGAAGGACGCCAGTGTATTGGTGGACAGTGTCGATCGTCGACCCGCCATGAATCTGCCTCCGAGCAAGAAGGAGGATGCAGAGAGCGTGGTCGGACTCCTAAAGAAGTGGCGAGTGGCGTTAATCGCCACCAATGCCGCGCTAAAGAATGAGGCCGCGCTAAAGAATGAAGGCCAGCAGACGAGTCTGCTTCGAGAGCCTGTGTTCGAGGGTCAATGCGAACCCATGGGATGACGACTATCGCGTAGTGATGGCCACAACCAAAGGTCCAGCCGCTCTAACTGACCAATCACTAGAGCTACTAAAGGTAGTCATGCGGGGACTCTTTCCACACCACGAGCCTTCCATAGCCGTAGAGTCGTACCATGACTAGCGTTCCAGTATCCCAGACCATAACGCTGTCATGACGGTGGAAGGACGATCGGCAATGTCGAACATGCGCAATCACGCGTCCAATGTGCTTGTTGGATACGACGGGTAAGTTCCTGGAGAGGTTAATCCGCATCATTCCATCGAAAATTGCACCCAATTGCGTTTGATTACACGATAAACAATCAACCTCTGCAGAAAGTTGATACTGTTCGTGACCTTGGAGTCACGCTTGATTCCGGTTTAACATTTAGACCAAAGCAAACAGACAGCTCGGTTTCATGTTTAAGATCTCCGACGAGTTTCGAGATCCCACCTGTCTGAAAGCATTGTACTGCTCTCTCGTGCGTTCTATTCTGGAATTTGGAGCCTTGGTGTGGTGCCCGTATCAAAGAATCTGGATTGCGAGGATTGAAGCAGTCCAAAGAAAATTTGTTCGTTATGCTCTCCGTCATCTGCCGTGGAATGATCCTGTCAACCTTCCAGCGTACCAGGATCGTTGCTCACTCTTAGGTATTGAAACCTTGGAGCATAGGCGTACAGTAATGCAAGCAGTTTTCGTAGCAAAAGTGCTACTAGGTGAAACCGACTCTCCGGGAATTTTGGCCGAACTGTTCATCTACGCTCCTGAACGAGTTCTGCGAACAAGAAATTTTCTGCAGCTCGGAACTCGTGCAGCAAACTACGGCCAACACGATCCAATTCGATTTATGTCATCGCGTTTCAATGAACTCTGTTCAACTTCAACTGTTCCGCTGAGACCTTCCGTCACCGAATTCAGCGTAGTTGGATGACGAAACGCTAGTTCAGAAATTGTGGCATTTACTACGTACTGGCACTAATGGCGAAGACACTAGATGACTGATTCCATCACGACAGATTATTTTAAGTTTACTGACAATTTTTGTGTGTACTAGAATTAATTTAGTTTTGCTTGTTTTGTATTCTTTCTATTCATGTTGATTTATGTAGTGTACGATTTAGAAATAGGGGATTTTTACGCCACATGGCTTTACCCCATTCCAATAAGATGTTAAGTCAGTTGGAATTATATCAATAAATAAATAAATAAATAAACAGGTGGTCAAAGTACACGGAGAGTACGGACGGCATATCCAAGAATCAGGTTGGTTTCCGTAAAGGGAAGTCAACGGTTGATGCCATCATGTCCGTCACCATGGAAGCAGAGGTGGCAATCCAACGTAAGAAGCGAGTAGTTCGCTACTGGGCAGTAGTCACCCTGGATGTGGGAAATGCGTTCAATAGCGCCATTTGGGAGGCTCTTGCCAAATCGCTCGAAAGTCTCCGGGTTCCTGGATACATGTATAGGTTTCTGGGCAACTACTTCTAGAATCGGGTACTTCAACGGGTCAGGAACATGTTCAACTCACCGCAGGAGTTCCGCAAGGTTCCATCCTTGGTCCGGTGCCATGGAACACGATGTATGACAAAGTGTTGAGGTTGAAGTTCCCGGACGGAGTTCGGGTTCGCGGACGCCATCGCCCCTAGACGTCTATGGAGAATCCATAGAAAAGGTGGAGTTAACGGCCACGCACTCCATCGATATTGTCGAAGGATGGATGCCCTCCAAGAGGCTGAAGTTAGCCCATTATTAAACGAAGATTACTGTGGTCAACAACAGAAAATTGGAGCAAAGGGTGACGTTTAGTGCAGGCGACTGACATGGGAGTTATGATCAACGAAAAGATGTCCTTTATCAGCCACGTTGACCACGCCTGCAAGAAAGCCTCTTTGTCTGCATTGGCATTATGCCGCATAAGGTCGAATAGCTCTGCGTCATAGGGGAACAAATGGAAGCTCCTGGCCAGCGGTGTCCATACTGAGGTATGGCGGGCAAGAATGAGCCACCGCCTTGAGTACTAAGAACTAGCTTGGCAAGCTCAAAAGTACATTCAGGCTAATGTACCTGAGGAAAGTAAGCACATACCGTACGGGAAGGTTTTTAGAGGCACCAAGCCCAGAGTTCTTCATGAAACTGGTTGAAGATTTTGCATCCCGTTAAAAAAAATGCGCAAGAGCGGAAAGTGAAAACGTTGGACCTGTTACAGTTCCTATAGAAATATATGTATACATATTAAGGAGTGTATCGAAAAGTAGTTATAAACTTCCAAATAATAAAATAGGCATGAAAACATGGTTAAAATTAACATACTGTTTCAGTTTATTATAGCTTAACATGTTTACAAAAGATCCAAACGGAAAAACTAGTCATCATGTTCATTTCTGTAGAATGCCCGTACCTTTGATTTGACACCTGCCATCAAATTCTGCACAGTGACCTTTGTGCACTTCCTGGATGCCGCTGCCCAATTTTTCTTAAAATCGGTCATGTTTTGGGACACTGTACCATCCTTCTTAAATATACGCTTGACTATTGCCCAATAGCGTTCGATCGGTCGCAACTGGGGACAGTTTGGTGGGTTGATGTCTTTTTCTACGAACTTGATGTTATTCTCCGTCAGCCACTGTAGAGTGGATTTGGCGTAATGTGCCGATGCCAAATCTGGCCAGAAGAGAGGAGGGGACTGGTGCTTTCTATACAATGGTAGCAACCTGTTCTTCAAACATTCCTTTTGATAAATCTCAGCATTTATAGTTCCTTTTGTATAGAAAATTGAAGAACGCAAGCCACATGTGCAAATAGCTTGCCAAATGAGCACCTTCTGACCGAATTTCTCCATCGCAACAGTCGTATCTGCGGTTGGCACACGTTCCCCAACAGATTTAGTATAAAACTGCGGCCCCGGTAGCGTTCTTGAATCTTCTTTAACGTATGTTTCGTCATCCATCAAAATGCACTGGTCGACATTGTCCAAAATGCAGCTGTACAGCTTTCGAGCCTGGTTTTGGCACGAGACTTTTGTTCGGAGTTTGTTTGGGCACTTTCTGCTTTTTGTACGTCTTCAAGTCATTCCTGCGCTTGATTCGTTGAATCATTCCGATGCTGGTCCTGAACTTCTTGGCTAGATCGCGGTAGAGACGAGATTTGTTCCGTTGAATATAATCCACAACTTTTTGGTCCAAATCGGGGTTGCTGGAGCCGGGTTTCCGGCCACTTCTTGGTAAATCCTTGAGGGAGCACTCCTTACCAAACTTTTCGATGATGCGTTTTACACTTGCCGGGTGAACATTTACTCTTTTCGCAATCTGGTTGTAAGTAACACCCTTTTCGGTGCACCAAGTGTGCAGAATTTTCTTTTTAGTCTCAAATTCAATTCGCGACATTTTGAATACAACTTTATCAACGGAAATGAATGAACCGAATAATCATTTTTGACATGTAAACAAAGCAAATGGCGCTTACACGCTAAAAATATATACAGTAGTTTATGCGTAATAACGCATCGAATGTTTATAACTACTTTTCGATACACTCCTTAGGGTGCCAATGGCATGTATGGGAAAAAATTGACCATCGAATTTCAAAAACGGGTAGTGCTCAAAAGTTTCGTCTCCTCAAAAAAAGTCCCCATGCAAAATTTGAGCTCAATCGGACTTCGTTAAGTGTTGGACCAAAGCGGTCAAAGTTTGACATTTTTGAAGCACGAAAAATTTCCCAAGGGGGGGGTACGTGAAAATTCCGAAATCGATTTTTTGTTTTTAATGCCAAATGTCTTAGAAATGCATGAAACGTCGAGATCTGGTGTTATCTCGAAAAAAAATTTTTTGAAAAAAATTGACATTTTGGGACTTCGAAATTTTTTGAGGTGGAGGAGTGAAATGAATTTGATATGGAGGATTTGAATTCAATTGCTGAGATATCCATGGCAATAGTACTGAAACATGTCTTATATCATCGTTGGCAACTGCTAGCATATTATATGTGATATTTCATTAGGGTGGTTCACTTGTTTTGCATTAGGGTGGTCCATTTTATAGAAAAATAAAAAAATAAGATAATAGTATCAAAACATCTCTTATATAATCGTAAGCCATTATCAATATTAAATATATGATATTTCATTAGGGTGGCTCAGTTATTTTCCATTAGGGTCGTTAAGAACAATAAAAATATTTCCAGCAAATTTAAACGCTATTCGCATTACATGGGCCCGGCGCGGGGCGAGGCCCGGCGCGGGGCGAGGCCCGCCAGGTAATATTTTGAAATGATTGCTTGGGTTTTGTATGTGAGCATTCTCACTATGCTGGCACGGCACGCCCAGCACGGCACATCAGCGTAGTGAGAACAGTCACATACAAAATCCAAGCAATCATTTCAATAACACTACTGGCGGGTCTCGCCCCGCGTCGGGCCCGTTGTAATGCGAATAGCGCTTTATCCAGTCAATATTTTTCGTATAGGTTAAAACCATTAAGCTTTCTCACGTCTATCATCTTTCTATTCCAAGCAGGTAGAAAGAATAGATTGTTTACATACGAAAAAAAACAAAAACGTATGAAAACAATCCTATTCTTTCTACGTGCTTGAAAAGATGATGAACGTCAGAAAAGCTTAATGATTTCTCACAAAACTTTTCAATATTACCTATCTTACAATGAGAAATTCGCTTCTTTCGTTCTTTTTCATTAATTAGTGCATCAATATAATAATTTCAACCGATTTCTATCCACAGACTGTAAGATTAGCGTACGGACTACCAAGAGAATTATTTACTAGAGACGCTCTCTTTGTGGTCCTTTTGGAAACTTTTGCGAGACTTACATTCGGAATGCGACGCTTCTTTAAGGTTGAAACAGATCGGTGCCCTCGTCCAATACTAATCTTAGAGATTAAGCATTGTGCATCAGTGAGTTTCTTATTTCTGTTTTGCACACGTCGTTGCAAGCTAAGATTAAAAATTTCAGAGTTATCTATCCTACATTTACCGAATATTGTAGAGTAGGAAGTCTTCGACTGCAACCTGATTAACAATTTTGACCGAGTAAACGTTTATTCAGCTGTTTGTATGAGAAAGAAGAGTTTAGTCAGCTAAAATTGTTTGTTGGACCCTAAGATGGGGACTATCTCATTAATACGGTATTTGCAGATATAACTAACCTTTTCAATGGTTGTGACAAAAGACACGTAACGAAAGGAGGAACGGTATTGTGATATTTCCAAAATTCATGTTGCTAGGTTTTTGGTACATTGCATCGCATATATTTTCTTAAATTACATCTGATTTTTTTGAACTTTGCGTAATATCAGTTTCCAACAATGATTCCGGAATCTCTAGAGCACATACAAGTTTTATGTATGCTGACTGCCTTGAACAAATGAGTGCAGCTGTAGTGTTGAAACGTCGTTTGATTCGACTATGGATTTAGCACACACATTTGTTTCGTTGGCTGAAAATAAAAATATTGTTAGAAATACAATGTTCTGCGTACATCGAATTGAACAAAATAATTACCTGATGTATGTAAGGCTTCAATATATTTTTTATCTGCGATATCCAACGTTTCATCAAATAAACACTAATCCGATGAGTTGCTATCCAAATACTGCAGATGTTTCAAGAACCCTTAATATACTGCTTTGGCAACAGCTTCGTAGATTTTAAGCGATTTTATCAAATTAAGGTCATTGGTTGCAGACATTGCAGCGCACGTAGACAGAAACCAGTTTTTCAAATATACTTTTACAATGAATACATTAAAATCGTGCTAACTTGTTGTTACGGGTTGCCTTCAGGTAACGCTAAAAGTGTGTCGGGTAAAGGAACATTTTTAGTGAATAAATAATTTTTGCCATCCATCTTGCATTATGGAAAGCACCAGGAGCTCTAATTTTAAAATGTTCTTTAATTTTTCCACCCAAAAATATAAGCGTAAGCTGAATAACTTCGCGATAATCTTCGCGGTGATGTTGTTCTTTTAATTGTCGCTCAAAAAAATTCAAGAGATCCACCCTCTCGTTGGCTGTTATTGATGATTTAACGAATACATCATTAACACCAGAATGGTATGAGCTCTTTTCTAAACGGTGCCATTCCGTCTGGAAACCGCTTAAAAATCTCAACATTTGGAGATTGTGCAGTTTCAAATTGTAGTGCCTTGAATGCCTTGCCAACTAACAGCTCGTGTATGTGATGTCTACAGGGAAGTCCAATCAGCTGTCTTTTAAACATTTTGTCAAGATGTTGACACGCTCCTTTCTTTCGACCAGTGTTTGACGCAGTGGTATCAAATGATGTAAACATAACCTAAAACACGGAATAACGGTATAATTTAAAAATTATCAATAATAATATTGAAACTAATAGAAATTACCTGTCTTCAAGATCCCAATCGACAACTGCATTGTACACCGCTTCTGCTTGTTCTATTCCTGTTGAATTTTGGATGGGAGGAACAGCTAACAGCTTACGGATGCCTTCACCAGATACAACTATAGCCAATCGTTCAGTTTTGGGAGTGGCTTTAGACGACAATATACTAGGAAGCAGTTTTGAATCCCAATGAACTGTTAAGTTAACCTGTGGCTTAAATGTTGCTCTCAGCTCGTTCTGCTTTTGCACACGAATTTCTTTTCTTGAATTCCTAATGGACTCTTTGTTTTAACACTAATGTTGAAACGTCGTGCCCCAATGATTTCGCTATAGATGATATTAAAAATACCGCATTTCGATCACTCACTTTGCAGCGGTCCAAAGCAGCAATCACATCGACAGTAATGACATTTTTTAATGGTGATTTAGAAGTTGAAGACGATTTGGAAGGACCTAGAAGAAAATTTAAGAATCAATCGTTTGTTAACCACGAAAAACATTTTAAAACATATTTGAAATTAATTCAATTTACATTACCCGGTATCTGAAAATCTTCGCCGATAGTACTGATAGAAGGAACGGACTCACTCTGGGTTTGAGATGAGGACTCGAAATCACTAGCAGTTAAATTTTGTCTTTCCTGTAGACTTGCTTCTTCCTGCTCACTTGTTCGTGGATTAGTCTCTGTTGTCGCCTCTGCTGTTTCTTCCTCCTCGAAATCACTACACGAGATAGTTGCCGTTGGAAAAGACTCACTTGTTGTTGGAAGAGTTAGTTCTCGTTGTTCTTGCAAATACCGATATGCCTTTTCTTTCTACTTTATTCTTCGGTTTATACCTCTTCCCGATATCGAAAAGGTTCTGCAATGAATCAGAGAAATCCTTTCTCTTCTCCAATTTCTCTCGCCGACATTCTTGGCTTGCGCTTCTGCAAGATTTTCCAAGTTTCGTAGTACCGCAAGATTTTATGTTGCACTGTCCTGTCGTCGAGCAAATGGTTCAAATGCTTTTTATTCCATGATACTTTCAAAGCTTGTCATTGTTAATTGTGCACTTGGTTTAGTCTTTTGCTTCTCTGCTCGCAAATGAAACATGAATTTCCGGAAAACTTCGTTGTATGTGAGGCAAATTCGAAGATTCGAGAACAAAGGTAGGTATTTTCCAACTAGCCGAATATCTTCCATTTTGAAAAACAAAAAACTGTTGACTAGACCGCGGTTCCTCGTTCAAATATAAAAATACTGAATGAGTAAAACTAAAAATAACAATTCCTTATATACCAAATGTGTGGCCATTTCATTACCTACTCAGTCTTTCAAAACTGCTCGCTTGGGACGTATTCGTTGCCTACGGGTAGCTTATATTTTGTTTGGGTAGATAACGCTTCAGAACAAAAAGCATTCGAAGCAGACGTTGTCACTACCGAAGCGCGTACTACCACAACAAGCGGCAGGTAACGTACTTTGTTTTGATCCCCTATAACGTACCTACTTGTGTTTCTCGAAATGAAGCGGTCCAAGGCCAAGAACCTCTTTAGAAAAGATAAACAAAAAACTTTTGTTGCACTTCGTAGTCGCCTATCAAGCTATTGTAATAATTTGGGTACATCAAAAATCGTTTTTCCTTATTTTTGTCCATATTTTTGGTAACGGCACATTTTTGTTAACTATTAAAAAAACATAATAAAAATATCTTAACGAAGTGTAGTATACCAAAAAGAATCATGGTTTCAAACTATACAAAAATATTGACTGGTAAATTTGCTGGAAATATTTTGTTGCTTTTTAGTTTCAACTCAAAGGACCACCCTAATGGAAAATAAATGAACCATCCTAATGAAATATCATATATTTAATATTGATAATGGCTTACGATTATATAAGAGATGTTTTGATACTATTATCTTATTTTTTATTTTTCTATAAAATGGACCACCTAATGCAAAACAAGTGAACCACCCTAATGAAATATCACATATAATATGCTAGCAGTTGCCAACGATGATATAAGACATGTTTCAAGTACTATTGCCATGGATATCTCAGCAATTGAATTCAAATCCTCCATATCAAATTCATTTCACTCCTCCACCTCAAAAAATTTCTAAGTCCCAAAAGTCAATTTTTTTTCAAAAATTTTTTTTGAGATAACACCAGATCTCGACGTTTCATGCATTTCTAAGACATTTGGCATCGAAAACAAAAAATCGATTTCGGAATTTTCACGTATCCCCCCCTTGGGAAATTGTTTCGTGTTTCAAAAAAGTCAAACTTTGACCGCTTTGGTCCAACACTTAACGAAGTCCGATTGAGCTCAAATTTTGCATGGGGACTTTTTTGAGGAGACGAAACTTTTGAGCACTACCCGTTTTCGAAATTCGAAAAGTCGATTTTTTTTTGGCACCCTAATACATATGTATTCTAAATGTATCGATAATAGACAATGTACGAATTATACCACCTGACCAAATTAGTACAAAGAAATTATCCTTAAAATCATAATCAAAGAAAAATGTTTATTTTCCTTTAACAGAAGCAACTTGATTGCAACTTAGCTTTGTCGCACATAAGCTGTGTAAACTGATTTGTAACAAGTGTCTGTAAGCGTCGAATTATAAAACGCTGGAATTTTGGAACATCTGTCCGATTTTTGGGACGCTGGGATAATAGGAGTCAACATCCACGAGATGCTTCTGAACCATGTATATCAAGTTTCCGCAGAAGAGTGTCTGCGTGTTATGAAGTAAATCATCATTTTTTTTATTGCGTTTGTGAGTGCTTCCACTGTCTGACTGATATAAACCAATGAATAAACATTTTTATTCAATGAATAGAGATTACATCCGTTTGCCGGTTTCGAATGGATAACGTTCCATGGACTGATGGAAATTCTTCCCAAACCAATCCAGCCCGGCCGTAATTCGAATTTTATCATTTCCAAAATTTACGAAACAAACTCCCCCAAACCATCTGCCATATGTCGTAGAGAGAGATTTTCCCTCCCCTGTATATACACACACACACCAACCTCTACCGGCCATCAAATATTCATTGAAGCGATTCTCATGATTACAATTTTCTCTCCTCCATTCCCCCATGCGCAGCAATCCAACAACGATTCAACCAAACTAAATCGAAAGGAATCCTACAAAGCACAACGAAAGAACTACCGCCGCGAGAAGAAGAGGGTCGCTTCGGAGCTGCTCAACTCGCTCCAGGATCCGGCCGTGATTGTCCTGGCCGATTGGTTGAAGGTAATTGTCATTCTCGCTCCTCCGCCCTTTTGGAACGTCAATCAATTATTCACACCGCGACGCTTATTGCAGATCCGGGGGACACTCAAATCATGGACGAAGCTATGGTGCGTGCTGAAGCCGGGATTGTTGTTTATCTACAAGAGCCCCAAAACCAAGAGCAGCCACTGGGTCGGAACGGTGCTGTTGACTTCCTGCCAAGTGATTGAAAGGCCCAGCAAGAAGGATGGATTTTGCTTCAAACTTTTCCATCCGATGGATCAAACGATATGGGCCCCACGGGGGCCGGATAAAGAGACTATGGGTTGGTTGATTGCGTATTTTGAACTTTCTCTACAGTGCTCTAATTTCTGTGATTGATTTCAGGCGCCGTCGTCCAACCGCTGCCTACATCCTACCTCATATTTCGAGCTCCCAGCCAGGCGGCCGGAAAGTGTTGGATGGATGCCCTGGAACTATCACTGAGATGTTCGGCACTATTGGTCCGATCCGTACCGGTAATAGACACTAGCACCCCGGAAGGAGCTACCAGCACCCACGAGACACAGTGGTCCGAAGCAGACTACGAGAAACATTTCGACGAACATGGTGAGTTTCTGAAGACTTTCGAACTGTGTCACTCACAAAGTCTTTTTTTTTTCTATGGCTCCCGATACTAATTCGTCTATTTTCTCTCGATTTCTGTGTCCAAACTTGCTTTGTATCGCTCGTTGATTGTTGTACAATAATACTTGTTCACGCTAACTGTGCTCGGAATCATCTCCACCTTGTATCCATTCTAACCGATGAACTACTCTTGCTAACTATCCGTTATCATTACCCTTCCCCATGTAGTCCCCAAATTAAAAGAGCACCTTAACTACCTAATGAAGTACCTCCCGCCGTCCCCACCGGATTCGAGAAACCTCTATGTAGAACCGATCGAAAAGTCCTTCCATCGTAGTCCTTGCCCCTCGCCGACTCCCATCTTTCAACAGCTGTACCTGGCAGTGGCCCACTGGGAACGATATCTGCGCGATTCGCCGGATTTGCCTCGTTATAATAACGAACAGCGAACGTTGTCCCCTCCCGGCACCGATGACGATGTCTTCGACGAGAATGATGGCTTTTCCAGCGGGAGGAGACGTGGTTCACTGCAGGTTGGATACTCGCCTGGTCCCCATGGGAAATTACTGGAAAGCGCCGATGAACAGCGCCAGCGACGCCGCAGCAGTCCGGCCGAGTTCAACAAAGAGTGCGGAACTAGTGGCATTACGATTCGGATCTCCGATGGTCAATGTTAGATGTTGTTCTTTCCAATAGATACTTGATTTTTGTGTAGTGAGGCCTTAGATTCGGCATGTGTGATTCTAATTGCGATTTGTCTTGCCATTTTTAGACTTGGACATCGATAGCCAGCCGGACCAGGGCACATTGGTCATGTCAGCCGGGGAGTCCGATTCGGAGTCCGACATGGGCGAGGGCCTGGAGGTGGAAGAGTTTCCCGAGACACCGTACGTTCACTCGCCGGAGGAGGAGTTCGGAGCGGTAGGATCACATTCGAGTACATTCGTGCCAAAAGAATTGGTTTGAAGCTTTTGTTTTCCGCAATAAAATAACAGGCTGGCGAGCAGGTGGAGGAGCTGCCCGAGGAGCACAAGAGCTTGATTTGGTTCCTGGTCAAGCAGGTCCGGCCCGGCATGGATCTGAGCAAGGTGGTGCTGCCGACGTTCATTCTGGAACCGCGCTCGTTTCTGGACAAGCTGGCCGATTCCTACTACCATGCGGATATGCTTGCGAAGTAAGTGTGATTTTTGTTTTTAACTTAGTTGTTTATTTGTGGGGCTCAAGTGGCATAGGCATAACGGAGCCGGGTTATTTTTCATTTTTACAACGACAATAACTTACTAACTAGGTTAAATTTGGAAAGCCGAAAAACTCGCGGCTTGGTCGAAGTTAGGGATTACAATGATCGGGGTAGGGATGGGGAAGTAGGAATCTTAACGTTGACTTTCAACAGTAGATTGGCGATGCGATATTGTTGCTGTTGGTCTGGCGTAGATGTTGCATTGCGTTAAGCTGTAACGATACAATAAAAGTGGTATAACGGGGGAGAGGACGAGGTGGCCATGTTGAAACGACAGCTAACAGATGATCAAACGAATACATCTATTTATTTCAAGAACTTGTAAATTAGCCCCATAGAGCATATCCAGCCAGAATAGCAATCCGGTTGGACCCTACTCTTTCCGATCTGAATGAGATTTTGTCCATATGTTGGTTTCTACACAAAATTACGTTTTCCATGAAAAAATCCAAAATTTCCTGGACTAATTTTAGTAATAAAGTGTTCTTTAAGAATAAGTACACTGAAACTTACAAAATCGTAAATTCGTGCTTAAATAACATAAAAAGGTTGATTTTCTCAAAGGACCCCCCCTCGATCCTCCCAATTTTTATTTAAAAAAAAGCTGGGGTTATGTCCTTACAGCTGGCAAAAAGTTACACAACTCTTTTTATAACTTCAGGAACTTTCGAGGTATGGATGTAATGTCGGTCTATAAGTACCAAATTGAATTAATGACATATTTGGTTCACAGACCGAATGAAGGAACTAGGCCAACGTTACATCCCGTTACCCTATTAACCGTTTTAGCAACAACAAAAAAAACTTTTGAGTTTGATCATTTGCTTCAGAAAGGATCAGTTTGTATCGCTTCCGTTGCGTCTAAACAGAAACAGGTAAGGATGACAGCCTCCATTTGTGAGAAAGATTTGTTTCTTATTCAATAATTTATCATGAAACATAATTTTTTTAGACATCGCGACTAACATTTGAAAATGGCTGAAAATATTGTTACATTCAAATTTCCTTTTAATTAAATTCGCAATAACTTCAGAACGGCTACGAAAAAAGTTTTTATGTGCTTTTTTTTACTAAAAATAAAAACGTAGAGTCAATTTTTGGTAAAAAAATATTAGAAAATACGCGATTTCAAATTCAAAAAATCTATAATAAGGGAACGTCCATTAATTACGTCACGCAAAAAATGACTTTTTATAAACCCCCCTCCCCCCCTTGTCACGTTTTTTGTATGGACCTTCAATTTTTTTTTGTATAGATCGTCACGTTTTCCCAAACCCCCCCTCACCCCTCATTGCTTGACATAATTAATGGACATTCCCTAATTTAAAAACAAAAATTAAAAAAATTAAAGAAGTGACCGTCTTAAACTATTTACCAGATTTTAGGATATAACCTCTAGCTAGAAAAAAAAATTGAGGGGGGGGGGGCATGAATTTACATTTTTTTTTAGTTTCAGTGTATTTTTTTTCTTGAAGAACACGTAATGACCTACAACTTTTTCTCAGACAACATTTTGATCAGAATAATCATTTACATGTTTTGATTTTTTGAAAAAATCAAATTCATAATTTACATAAGCCTTTATAGAAAACTAGTCCATAAAATTTAAGGATTTTTGTATGAAAAATGTTATCTTGGGTAGAAACTTGCATATGGTCAAAATTGTATTACAACCGGAAACTCTCGAGGCAAAATCAATATATTTTTTAGCGTTTCTGGCTGGAAAAGCTTCATATAGTCCAAGTCCAGCTTACCAAGCACGTCTCTGATATCTTCCTTCTCTAGTTTTCCTCGGGCCCGTAGGAATGCGCAAAGATCAGATCTGGCATTTTCGAAATCGAGGCAATACTAGACAACCAGACAATGTCCTGATAACCTGCACCACAGCCGCATTAATTGGTGTCTGAGAGCCCTATTCGATAGACATGAGAGCCCAACGAGTAGTGATTTGACATTAGACGTCACATTTCCTTGATAAAATCCCGGCTAATGTCCAACCCTCTGAACCACGTGTTTTTTCGATACCTGTGGGAGAATGGAGTGTAGGCATCTGCCCATTTTTGTTGCCAGCTGATCAAGGCCTGATGACGGAAAATAGCCAAAAAAGTTAGCGTTTGTCGATCATAAATATCGCCTGCCATAGCGCCCACCTTGGCAAGTGAGTCCGCTTTCTCATTACCCGGAATGGAGCAGTGAGAAGGCCAGGTGATGGTTTAGGAATTGTTTGATAGGGCACCCAAAAGAGATCGTATTTCGCTATAGAAATACGGTGAGTGCTTTGCTGGCCTCATTGAACGAATAGCCTGAAGTGAGCTGAGACTATCCGTAAAAATGAAAAATTGATCAGAGGGAAGAGAGGCAATTCGCTCTAATGTATAGCCGCCAATATTGCGACGTATACGGAGCGAGGATTTGAAAGTTTGAAGGAGGCGCTATGAACTTCGTTAAAAAAACCAAATCCAGTGGAATCATTTGTTTTTGACCCGTCGCACAGTGGGCATAATCGAATCTGTAATCGGACTTATTTCAAATCCGCTGGTATTTGTACATGAACTGATGTTTTTCTACAGGAAAAAACGCCAATAAATCGATTGCCACTAATTTCATCCTGTGCAGAGCATTGGAAGTGGCTCATTTTGCCCCATTTCACCCTAATTCTGTGTATTCGTTCAGTTTTTACTCCGATAACTACAATTGCCGCTGTAGTTTTCGCTGGAAAAGGAACATATCTTATGTGAAAAACTCCCAGAAATTGAATGCTGTCAGTTTCATGCTGTTGAGAGGTCGAGAAATAGTTTATTTCAACTCATTTTACCCTAAAAGTGTTTTTTTTTTTATCATTTTTTACTCCGATAACTACTATTTTTCGACCTCTGCACAGCATGAAACTGGCACCATTCGATTCCTGAGAGTTTTTCACATAAGATATGTCCCTTTTCAAGCGAAAACTACAGCGGCAATTGTAGTTATCGGAGTAAAAACTGAACGAACACACCGAATTAGGATGAAATGGGGCAAAATGAGCCACTTCCAGTGCTCTGCGCAGGATGACATTAGTGGCAATCGATTTATTGGCGTTTTTTCCTATAGAAAAGCATCAGTTCATGTACAAATACCAGCGGATTTGAAATAAGTCCGATTACAGCTTCGATTAAACCCACTGTGCGTCGGTGTAAAACATCCTGTCACATATGATATGGTCAAACTTACTTGCAAAAATTGATGGAATGTACTCCGAACGAAGGTGATCTGGTATTCCACGAGCTTCTTGATTTATGGTCAGATCAAAAACTACAGTAGAACTGAAGAAGCCTTGGGAGTATTCACGATTAGGAACCTTCGAAAAAGGGCTCACTTCCAGAGTCATGTACCAATAGGACAGTGTCTTGAACTTAGTTTGAGGATTTCGTTCGATTTGCTTTTCAAAATTTTCAATTACCAATGGACTGTGAGGTGCTAAATCGGATGAGAAATCGAAACGGTAGCTCCACAAAGCGATCTGATAAAGGAAGAGCTAATACCTTAAAACTCATAGTATGAGTTGAGTTCATACAGCCTAACGCGATACGAAGACAACGGTACTGGATTCGCTGGAGCTTCATAATACGAGTTTTTGCGGGGGATTGAAAACAGAAACTACCGTACTCGAGAACCGACAGAATCGTTGTACGATTTATTCAGATCTTTATCACATGTTCCGGTGATAGTACGCTTGAAGTTTATTCGCTGCTGACATTTCTGATGCAGGTACTTAATCTGTGCTGGACCACGCTTCATAGAAAAAACAACTAACTTAATTTTCTCCGGAGAGAATTCGATACCAGCTTTACAGCCCAGGTAGAAAAATTGTCTAGGGTATCCTGCAACGGTCCCTGTCGGTTGTTCGCCCCCGGTCCTACGATTCAAAAAACGGTGTCATCCGCAAGCTGTCTTAGCGTGCAATTTTCCATGAGGCAGCTATCGATGTCGCTGACATAACAATTATAAAAAAGGGGGCTTGAACAAGAGCCCTGGGGAATATCCTTGTAGTTAATTCGTGGTTGTCGACGACCCATGACCCAATTGCTCATTTTGAGCATAGGCCAGCTGTATTTCTGTTGAAGGAAGCACAAGACAATCGCTCGTTCGTTTGCCTCTGCAGAAACTAAATTGTGTATGAGATAGAAAGCCATTAGATTCAATCCATTTGTCGAGCCGATGGAGAATCATCTTCTCTAGTAGCTTCCGTATACCCGAAAACATCGCAATTGGACGATAAGAGTTGTAATCCGACGTGGCTTTCCCGGGTTTTTGTATAGCTATAAACCAGAGCTCGAAAAATTTGACACCCGTCGTGAACGATGAGTAAAAAAAATATTTAGTAGGTACAATTTTCCCTCTCTTCATTTTGTTCTATCAGTCACGCAATATATTTGTGTTTACTATTTTGCTATGCTCAGTCATTCCGTTGTCCTCGTGTTCCACACAACTCATTCACACCACAGCAAAGCACACGGCTATTCAAGCCTCAAGAGATTTTGGTTGCTTGACTGAATGTTCTTGTAACCAGTCATTCATTTTCGCGTTCGTGAGTGATTTTTTTTTGCCACAGGATTTCAAGTATTCCCGAACATGGCTGAAGGCAAAGGAAGCCAAAAGGCCAAATGGCCGAAATCGCTACAGAGTTTGTGGGGCATTTGTTCGAGAAAAGGCATTTGCAGGATCGATTCGAGAAGTTTTGGTTTTTTCCACTTCATTGTTTCTCCAAATGAATGACTGTTCGTTCATCTTCACGGTAGAACGTTGAAATTGAATGAGTTGTTTGCACTTACGTACATTCACTGCTTTCTGGAACGAATGAATGATCAAAGAAAAGCAACACAAAACAAGTTGACTTATCTTGCACAAGAAATTCATGAAGGCAAATTTGCGTTTACTTCATGTGCGCTAGGAACAGTGTGTGATGATTAAAATTTTGACTCAGTCAGGGTGCAATTTGAGAATTGAATATGATAATTTTAAGCTCTGGCTATAACTCTAGCCTGCCTCCATTCATCCGGAACAATATTGCTTTCCACGGGTGACCCCGGCGTAGTGGTTAACATCCATACCTCTCACGTCAAAGTCACGAGTTCGAATCTTACCCCCGGACAAGTTACAAAAATACCCGAATTGTATTGGTGTGACTACGACTGGAGATGAACCAGCCCAGAGCTGAAAATCTTGATAATAAAGAGAAAAAAGGATTGCTTTCCAGGAACTGACTGAATAAGTTTTGCAAGCGCCTCTTTACAAATTTTGTAAATTATACAATTTCATTCAAAAAATCGTAAAAAACACAGAGGTGACATACTTTGAAAAATCGTAGAGAACTCAAATTTAGTTCAGTCACTTCAATAATTTGGATTTAAACATTTCAATAGTGTAGAATTAATGGAAAAGTATAAAGATAACGTCAATGTGAATTTCGTATTTTGGATTAATGGCCAGCGATTCCCCACTGTGCGGAAAGTCCAAGAACGTTAGATAAAACTATATTTACCTTTCTTTTAACAAACTTTCCATAACAAAAATAAATAAATAAAGAGAAACAACAAATCTATCCTCCCATTTTCCATTCCAGAGCCGTCCTCGAGGATGACCCGTTCACGCGGATGAAAATCGTCGTACAGTGGTACCTGTCCGGGTTCTACAAGAAGCCCAAGGGCCTCAAGAAGCCGTACAATCCGATCCTGGGCGAAACGTTCCGCTGCTACTGGCAGCACGAGAATGGCAGCCGGACGTTCTACATAGCCGAGCAGGTCTCGCATCATCCGCCGATTTCAGTATTCTACGTCACGAACAGGCAGGACGGGTTCAGCATCAGCTGCAGCATCCTGGCCAAATCGAAATTCTACGGCAACAGTACTTCGGCGATACTGGAGGGCGTGGCCACGTTGACGTTGCTCCCGCGGGGGGAAAGCTACACCCTGACGGTGCCGTACGCCCACTGCAAGGGCATCCTGATGGGAACGCTCTCGATGGAGTTGGGCGGAAAGGTTTCCGTCGAGTGCGAAAATACGGGCTACAAAACGGAACTGGACTTCAAGCTAAAACCATTCCTGGGAGGCAACGAATATACCAATCTGGTAACCGGCAAGCTCAAGCTGGGCAAGGAAACGCTAGCGAGCATCAACGGCCATTGGGATGGGGAGATTAGGATTAAGGATTCTCGAACCAACGAGGAAACGGTGTTGTTTAGTCCCACGCCGGAGGTTCGTGCCAAA
Organism: Aedes japonicus; assembly: GCA_034211315.2. Classification (NCBI taxonomy): domain Eukaryota; kingdom Metazoa; phylum Arthropoda; class Insecta; order Diptera; family Culicidae; genus Aedes; species Aedes japonicus. The sequence goes on from JASCZW010005723.1 coordinate 54,345, forward strand.
CGGTTGAAGCGCTTCACTGTTCCGATGGAGTCGCAAGGAACGACCGAGTCGGAGCGGCTCTGGCAGCACGTTTCGGCTGCTATCCGGCGAGACGACCAGGTCGGTGCGACCGAAGAGAAAACGGCACTGGAAGAGGCTCAACGCATCGCAGCGAAGGAACGGAAAGCCACCTGTTCCGAGTGGGTGCCGGGACTTTTCCAGCAAGATCTGGTTACAGGGCAGGTGAGTTTTTGGTTTTTTGGGGGATTTTTTCTGTATGTTGATTGGTTTACCATTTCCTCACAGTATCATTACAAGTACGCTGACCTCCGTCCGTGGGATCCGCGGAACGATCTGCGACAATACGAGTGCAGCTATCGGATTCAGACAAAGACCCGTCACCAGGCGCCGATGGTTCGGACGGCTTCGGTGATCAGTACCGAACCGCTGAGTATTCTGCAGGCAGAATCGCGTGGTTCGCTTCGCAAGACGCGCATGGTGGTGGCCGGGACGGTTCTGAAAGCTCGTAAAATCTCATCCACCACGTCGACGCCGGATCTGAACGATCCAAACTCGGACTCTAGTCACTCGAATGAACATGACATGGGTCTTTCCAATACTAGGTGAGTGTTCGGCAAGTTTCTGCCACGAAACGATTCCCCCGTATATTAACAGTTTCAGTAAACGCAGGGTAATGCATACACTGGACGACATCAACAAAAAGCTGGAGGAACACTCGAAGAAGCTCTGCAAGCTGCAGTTGGACATGGACAAGATCCACTGGGCCCCGAAGGGCCACGGCAGCGGCAGTGGTGGCAGTCCAAGCGGTCTGCTGACTCCCTCGAACCTGAAGATGATCGCTTACGGTGTGCTGGGCCTTTTGATACAGGTCTTGGTGGCATGGTTCCTAACGAAGCGATCGCTGGCCAGCTCGAGTGGTGGAGCGGCGGGTCCTAGCGGCACCGGTGGTAGTCAGTAAAGGGTAGAGGTAATTTTTATTGAATTTTATCAAGCACTATTCTTGTTCGAAGGTTGAAACAATCAGTACACAACGTTGCAAACAGACATACATACACACACACATACACAAATTGCCAATCATCCGTTGACGATGATGACGATGATCGAGGATTTGGGATTTTGGCTCGAGTGACACAAATTGCCTCAAAGGTTTGCAAGTGTCGATAAAACATGTATGTTCAAGGAATGAAAAGGAAATAGCTTAAATCGGAAGTTAAAGCAGCAATAAACACGAGTCAAAGAAATTTTCACTGTAGTTGAAACAATAGGTATTACATAGGATTAAATTTTGAAATACTTCTAGGGACGCGAATCGGGTTCCCGGCGGATTGATATTGTTGAATCGGATACAGAGCTTACGTTCCCGGGGGGAGCGCTTTCACCTGGTCGTAGATTTTTTATGATTGGAATTTGATCACTTTGTGAAATTAAATGAGCTTCAAATGAATTATCAGGGTGAATTTATGTGATGATTTTGATCAGTGGGGCAAATTTGATAGTTTTGAAAAAATGCACTGAAGACTGCTTTTGTTGTGCTTTTTTCGGGATGATCTGTGTGACGGTATTTCCTTTAAATTACCGTCTTAATTCCAGTGAAGCGATTTCAACATAGTTTACAGGATGCGGCAGAAAATGATGCGAAAATTTGTTCTATTTCTTTCAAATCCCATTTTCAACTAATTCAAATAATAATATCAACATTTTCGAGTGGAGTTATCTCTATAAAATCCTTTTAAACAAATTGATTCAATGTGTTCCTCCGACATTGACTGCCATGTGCGTGTTATGGTTGACTTCAGGGTTTTCACACTAGGGTGTGATGTTTTGCAGGCTCGTGCTTCAACATATGCAGGGTGGCCACAAACTCGGGAAAATCGGGAAATGAGGGAAAAATATGGGAATCCAAAATCATCGGGAAAAAGGCGGGAATTTCAAAAGTCATCGGAAATTTTTGTCATATCGAATGAACCATACTCACACCTTTTTCAAATGATTTGAGTAGCGTTTTTGTCATTTACTCGGTCCACCGATCTCATTGTTCAGCCTGTTCAAAACGTACCGCTTAGAGCATCTTCAGTGGTGGTCTATTTTAACATCTTTATAGTTGATTTGCATCAGCAAACTTAAAAAGAACCAGCTAAAACAGACCAACTTTGCGTTCCCCGAACCGGTGTAGTATTTCTTGTTGTTATACCCACCAACCCCTATCATCTTGTCAATCATACAATATCCAGAGATCAGAAGTTTTGTTTTTTCAGAGACCGAGGATTTTTCGCAAACTTTTTACCATGGATTGGTTTGAGTGGTGGTGAGTGTGTGAATGCATGCATCTCATTTAAACGATATTAGATAGTGCTGATAGTGATAGATAGCGCCACGCCAACCTATGACAAGAAGCACTTTCTGCGACGTTTCAACATGCCAAGGGATATGATCCTAGACATTATGCGACAACTAGAGTCAACTGATGACTTTTTCCAGCTGTTGCGATGCAGCTGGATATGTTGGCCTTAGTGTTACATAGATGCACTGCAGCCTAACCGATGTTGGCGTATGTCCTCAGCTAGTTCTCTCGACGAAAACTTGGGGGTTGGTGACCCTGAGGAATTTTTGCAAATCAGTCCTTAAGACTTACGGCCCGCAGTATTTACGCCCCCAATATCGGAAAAGGTTAAGAAACTGATGGACAAAAATTTTCTCTCAAACGTTCGAAAAAAATCTTGTAAATTCAGTGCACTTAGAAACTCAGGGAACTTATTAGAAGCTCGGTATACTTTTTAGATTTGACTTAGACTTTCCCGAGGTTTAGCTATTCTCCCTGATGTCAAAGGAATATACCATAAAATCAGGGAACTTACCAGAAAATCGGGGAGCTTTCCAGAAATTAAGAATTCTTCCTAGAAGTCCAGACAACTTCCCTGAAATTCAGATTGTTAAATAGAAATTCAGGGAATTGTCCACAAATCCAAGGAGCTTACCACGAGTTCAGGGAAGTTTCCAAAAGTAAAGGGTTCTTCACAGAAGCTCAGGTATCTATCCAGAAATTCAGGGGGCTTCCAGAAGTTTAGAAAACTTATCAGATTATTTTGGGTATTTTTCAGAAGTTCATAGAACAACTCGTTCAGGGAACTTCCCAAATATTCAAGGAACTTTCCAGAAAATTAGAGAACTTCCAATAGAGAACAGTCAAGAAATTCATGAAGCTTTTCAACAGTTTGCGAATCTTCCTAGAGGTTTAGTGAACTTCTTAGAATTTCATGAAACTTGCTAGACATATACAGAACTTCTTAGAAGTTCAGCGAACATGTAGGAGTTCAAGAAACTTCCTTGAAGTTCAGGGTTTCTCATGAATTCAAAAAACTTCTCAGAACTTCAGGAAATGCTCACAAAGATCATGGAACTCCCCCCCCCCCCATCTGAAGATCAGGAAACTTTCCCAAAGGGTCAGATGCTCAGGGGACTCAGCAATTCAGGAAATTTCTCAGTAGTCCTGCGATCTTCCAAGAATTTCAGAAAACTTCCTCCGAGATCGGGGAACTTTCCAGAATTTCTGAAAACGTCCCAGATAAACAGGAAACTGGATTTTTTGAGCATTCGAAAAGTTTAGGAAACATTCAAAGAATTTTCCATAAGTTTGGGGATCTTCCTAGAACTTCAGGGATCTTTCCAGGTGATCAAGAAACTTTCCAATCGTTCCGAAAACATCCCAAAAGTTCAGGGTAAACGAGAATAAAGAAACCAACTACTTTTGAATCCATTTCATAGAATTTCCACCTATTCACAATCTTGGAGATCATAAAAAGTTCTCTTACGGTTTAACAACATCTTGGTAATGCTAACTATTCCACAGAAATTCCACGGCTTCCAAGATTTTTTTTTCAATTTCTCGTAAGTTATTTAAATATGTGTGATATTCTGCTTTTTATCACAGAATATGTACCTGCTGGAAGTTAAAACAAATTCTGGGAAGCGAAATCTGATATTCTCGGTTCCCGTCATTTCCAGAAATTTGTTCCTATTCCATGGATGATCAGCAAACTTTTTGGAAGTTCAACCAAGTTTCCAGAAACGTTAATAATTTTTCAGCAATTCAATGAACTTCTCTAAAGTTCCACCATTTCTCTTCTCGAAAGACAGCGAGCAAACTTCATGATTATCTGGAAACTTTCAATTATTTTATTCAACATCCGAGAAGTTTAATCAACTGCTGGCATGTTCATTATAGATATTCCCACCCAATCTTCATAAATATTCCGAAGTTCATTAAATTAAATTTTTAAAGAGTGCGTTCAGCAAGAAACTTAAAAGCATATGTAAGTTCTGAAATGATGCAAAATAGATCCGGTATAAAACAAAATTTACAAACACCAGCGATGCAGCGATGTTTTTGCGTTTGGTCTAAACAAATAAATCCAAACCACGATTTGAACCACCGTTGAAGATGCCCTTAGAAGATCTGGCTACACGGCTGTAACAGGTGAGGCCAGAAATGAACTTATCTTTCATGTGGTGGCGAATTGCGTTTGTAAGGGTGTTAACACATGGTGAAAGAAGAATTTGGGCAGCTGTGCTCAAGGCCGTCTGACGTTGTTTGCCGGAAAAGAAAATGGTTTGGACAAATTTTGGCTAGAACCAAGAAGGAGCTACCAAATTTGACAACATTTGTTGAAAAGTGGCTCATCCTGTCGCACAAAAAGGCGTATTTTAAATAAATGGAAAGTGTCTGGTGGTAAATCAAACTGGAAAAAGTTCGGGAGCTCAGAGATTTAGCTACGAGTAATTTATATTAACTCATCTTAACAGTCGGGAAAATAAGGCAAAAATGCGGGAAAAAATCGGGAAAAATGCGGGAATTTTCATATTGAGATTGTGTGACCACCCTGCATATGCCCAAATCGAATAATCCAACGGATTAAGATCTGGACTGCTAGGGGGCCACAAGTCCTTCGGCCATAGCTTCATGTTATCGTTCAACCATTGTTGGGTTCGATTAGACACGTGTGATACGGCGCTCCATCCCGCTGTAGGACAACGTTTTGGTCCTCGGAGAAGTTGGCCTTCACCCAGGGAAACACTTGGTCCTTTAAAATACCGATATACACTTCGGTATTGATTTTAACTCCAGCATCAATGAAAACAGGCGGCATTTTCAAACCGTTGGACGCCACCAAGCCAAACATCATGACACCAGCCAGATGTTTGGTTTGAAATTTGAATTTCACTTTTTCCGGAACGTTCTCCATTTTCTGCGGTGAAATGAACCGGTCCGTGCGGCTGTTGGCCACAGCATCGATACTCCTTCAACAAGGAAAGCAATCTCTTGGAACGAGTCACTCGTAGTTCCTTGACCCGATCCGTAATCAAGTGGCGTTTCACTCTGGCTCTGAAAGATGCATGCAGGTCTTCTTTGATGTTTCTCCGGTTGCTCGGGTTGCGAGCAATTTTTGCACAGACCGATTTGATCACGTTCGGCGTGCGTGCAAAGCGCGGACGTCCGCTTCCCGGCTTCCGCTGCTTACGACCATCCTACAGGGACTTTTTTATAGCTGTTGTAAGCTGTTGCCAAATGGCACCCTACCACATTGGTAATCTCGTTCGGCTTCTTCTGGGCGAGCAACAAACTGGTGATCACTTCTTTCGCGAACATTTTGACGAATTTGCAATAAAACAAACAGAATGTTTCGATGCAGCACTTGAAAGTAAACATAAACAAATACACTTTCGACAAAAATTAGTCACACGATTAGCTACACGAATTTACCCAATACTCAAGTTTGAACATTTTCGCATTATTTTCCGCCACACCCTGTATTGTAGATTGCCTCTGTAATTACTCAGGAACTCTGATTCAAATAACCATCTTCAACCATCTGCTATCGTAAATTTAGTTCTGACTTGTTTTTCTCAGGAAGACTTTCTCAGCTCCTTTTGGTTTATGTTTCCTGGAATATTCTGCGTAATATTTAATAGCAGTTGTTCTGTATAATTAATCGTATTTTGGCATAAAAAAAGTCCCTTCGACTTCTAAACGCCCTGCAGTTAACTTCTTAACAATGATTCCTCAGTTTTTTTGGGTCTGGAATCGAAGTGGCACAAGGAAAACGACCACGGTGAAAGCGACCCACCTCCTAAAACTTACACCAAACCGCTCCCCCTCCGCCCATAAGATAACAAGGATAAATCGCCACAACTAGCAAGGACGCCAACCAACCCCCTAAGGTCGAGAAAACCCCACTCCACCTCGCGCGAGCCACCAAAGTCGCACCGGAAGCAAGCCATAACGTCGTCCCTACGACGAACACACAACACGAAAGCTTTCATCCCCCTATATTATAGCATTGAAGCAGTGGGCGCTTTTCGCCAGCTTCCACCCGATAGACGAGAGCTTTCTTGTCCACAGTGTAGCAGTATAGTGCTAGCTGCAGCAGTAGCTTTTATCCCTCGCCCGGCGCGCGTGAAGGCGAATCTACTTACATTCCTGGCTGGTGGCTGTTTGGGTCGTGCAAAAAAGCACTGCGACAAAAGCGACCCGCCGAATTGGAGCAAGCAAAGCACATCACACTGAACATTTAACACTTACTAGTTACACGAACAACTTATAGTCTACTAAACAGATTCGCAAGTCTATCGAATGCAATATACCCTTTACGTAAAAAAAAAACAGTCAAATGTTAGATTATATCTATTCAGGCAAGTGCAAACATTTTCGATGATGAAACGAAATTGGAACGTGATAGAATAGCGAACGGTTTAGATACATACCTACATTTTTGGATAAGGAAGTTCGTTTTCTAATTTTAATTTCCCATATTTATCACACTTAGAAGCAAGGTCTGAGCAACGGAGTTCAGATAAAAATACCTCTACTTTAATTTCGGGTGATTTTGTTAATGGGAGTGAAACACAATCGGAATTTTTGTTTTCGTCATTCAATGGTGTTGTATGAATATTATTGTGTCCTACTAATAATTTTACTTTTAAGGTGTATAGAAGGAAACTTATTTAATTAGGAAAACGTTCGGGAAGGTCACACCCCGCCCCTCCCAATCAATGATTGCAAGTTTTGGTGTACTGTATAAACATGAATTAAACGGATATATTCGGTATATGATTTACAATTACAACTACTTATACAATCCCCCCTCTTGATGGTTTACGTATTTGGGGTCCGGAGGGAATACGGAACAGCAGTACTATTATCTATCTCTAGCGTGGCATTTGCTGTTGTACCAGTATCGAATTGGAGTTGATCGTGTTTTTTTTTGTTTTGGTTTTGGACAGAACTAAATGAAACAAATATCTACAATCAGAGTGCAACGTTTACACGCAAGAGACAGGCTAAGTTTAAATTTAATAATAAATGATCAAATGTACTAATTATCTTTAAAAACAAAATCAATGAATTGATAGAACACTGAGAGCTCGGCAGCCAGAGACCAGCAAAGATCTAAATTATTAATTAAATAAATTCAATTGTTACTGAAACGAATAAAAATTAAACTGGTTACATTAAATGATTGGGTTTAGGTTTTTTTTCCTAGAAAATTTGGTTGTTGATGACATCATCTTATTAAATTTTTTGAAACAGGTCACCAGGTGAACGTTTTGTTTATGTTTTCAGTTTTATATCCTTTCCTTTAAAAATTTTCTCGTTGAGCTTTTGCACACGTCATGCGAGCGCCTCGTCTTCGACGCTAAGAAAAAAGATTGGTAAACGCCAACCCGGGAACATGTTGACACTTCTACTACAATGTAACTGAAACTCAAAAATTTGGTCCAGTGGTACTGTCAAACGTGTCAAACCGAAAAAAAATCTAGCGTATCTTCTAATAAGGTCGGAATGGGATATCACATGCGATTTTGTGTGAAATAAAAAAAGTGAATGCCAAGTTTGATACATTTTACCAGTGGAAACATAAAAGTGTGTCGTACATTAATTACATCACGCACTGAAGCGAGGTAGAGGTACTAAGTCAGGGTTTCCCAACCGGTGGTCCGCGGCCGACAGGGGGGCCGCGAAGCCCTCTCAGGGGGGCCGCGAAGGTCTTGGTTTTTTAAACAAAAATTTAATCTTTTTCCGCTAGTTTAGTAATACGCCTTTTTGAAAAGTTTGACAAGTCCCATTTTAGTTGAAAGTGTAAAAAGTTAAACAAGAATGGTTATCTTTTTGTCTCCGTGTACTGTCTGACAGCACTTGTTTTCCGACTGCAACGTCTGCAACTCTCGAACAGGGAGAAAAAGAGACAAATAGTTTTCTGTTTTATGCGTCGGCTCTCTGCCGCGAGAGCAACACTCCCAACACAACAAGCAAGTCAATTGAGTATTTTTGGCCTTCAATCGGAGCACACTACTGCACGATCTTAAACGAAGAACTGAGAGCAAGAGGGAAACAGATTAGTGGCAGACGGAAAACAAACCATCACTAATTCATGTGTGCTAGATTGAGAAAGACGATCAAACGTCAAAAAGTGGCAGCAATGAATGAGCATCTCTTGCTCTGTCCCTCTGTACAACGAAGTGTAGCCATTCATGGGTCGAGTCACATCAATTGACTGCACGATTTAAAATTTTCGGAACTAAAATTGTTGCTGCTCAGATCTTGTTTCTTGTTTTCGTCGGAGGATTACAACGAGTGATTATTTCTGCAAATACTGCAAATTTGAATCGGTAATTTAGCCTTGAAAATAAAAATAAACATGGAACGTAAAAGAACTAAAAATTAACGATTTATCGCAGGTAGTCGCAGACATGGAGAAGAAAGAAAGTATTCCGAAGAATACATTAAGTACGGATTTACGATACTAACGGTTAATGGAGTCGATAAACCACAGTGTGTATTGTGTAACGTTGTGTTGAGTGTTGAAGCTATGAAACCGTCAAAACTGAAGCGACATTTGGACACGAAACATTCCGAGCATAACACCAAGGATGTGGCATTTTTCGACGCCATGAAGCTGGCCTCAAACGGCAGCGATTGGATGCTACAGGTAGCATCCAACAACAAAGTACTGCAGTTGTGCAGGCATCTTATGAGGCAGCATTGGAAATTGCGAAAAACAAAAAACCACACACAATCGGAGAAACTCTCATCAAGCCCAGCATGCTGAAAATGGTGAGTTTAGTTCTTGGGGAAGCAAGTGCGGCCAAAATGCGGCAAGTCTCACTGTCGGACAACACCGTTCAAAGACGAATCGCCGATATGTCCGAAGATGTTAAAGTGCAAATTTTGGAAGAAATTAAGCAATCCCCTTTGTTTGCAATTCAACTGGACGAATCTACGGATGTCAGCTCATGTGCGCAACTTATGGTATTTGTGAAGTACGTTAACTCTGGCGATTTGAAGGAAGAGTTTCTTTTCTGTAGCGATTTGGAAACTACTACCAAAAGTGATGATATTATGGCTAAAATCAAGACATTTTTTGAATCGGGTGGCTTACAGTGGGAAAAAGTCGGTGGAGTTTGCACCGATGGCGCTCAACAATGCTTGGTAAGAAATCAGGATTTCAGAAAAAGGTCAAAGACCTTGCTGCACACGCCAAAGGTATTCATTGCATGATTCATCGATATGCCCTTGCCAGCAAGACCCTGCCGGAACCATTGTTAAAGGTACTTGATTCGGTCATCAAAATTGTGAACTATGTTAAATCTGGGGCTCTAAACACTCGTTTATTCAAAGAACTCTGCAAAGAAATGAATGCAGATCATGAGGTTCTTCTTTTCTACACTGCCGTGCGCTGGTTGTCGAAAGGGAATGTTCTCAACCGAGTTTTTGAATTGAAGGACGAGATCAAAATGTTTTTGGAAAATCAAGGGAAAAACGACTTGCTTGCTAATTTCAGTGACGATGGTTGGCACATGCGCCTTGCTTACCTAGCAGATATTTTTGAACATCTGAATTCACTGAACTTGAAGCTACAGGGAAAGCAAACCAATCTAATTCACTTTCAAGACAACCTTCAAGCATTCGTGGCAAAGCTGAAAAACTGGCGCCGAAAGGCTTAGTTCTGGAAATGTTGCCATGTTCGATAGGCTCAGCAGTACTGACTGACAAAGGAGCGAACGAGCTGGATTCGGTTTTGAAATCAGAAATTATTTCTCATCTTGACTCGCTGGATGAACAATTTGAGCGCTACTTCCCTGAGCTAACGCAAGAAGATGCTGCTTTAGTCCGGAATCCGTTTTCTTCTTCGCTGGATGTGGCTAGTCTTCCTGACGAAATACAGGACGAATATTTGGACCTGAGAAATGATTCCTCATCTCGTGATTTGTTCCGTGAAAAAGATTTGAACCAGTTCTGGTGTATCATGTACGAGTCATATCCCAAAGTTGCTTTGCTGGCATTGAAGATCCTTGTCCCGTTTGCTTCTACGTACCTCTGCGAGAGCGGATTTTCAACTCTTCTCCAAATAAAGACCAAGACCAGAAACAGATTGAACGTTGAGGATGATATGAGATTGGCATTGTCGCAAACACAGCCCCGTATTACGAAACTAGTTGCTCAAAAGCAGGTGCAACAATCGCACTGAATCAGTTGTTTCCTGTTATTGACATGTTATTTTGAAATAAAACGAATATCTAACAGTAACAGATCAAATCAATTGTTTTTATTTATCTCAACGAAATTTATTCACGGTACTTTCCAGGGGGCCGCGAGATATCCAATTGTTCACAAAAGGGGCCGTGGAGCTGAAAAGGTTGGGAACCAGTGTACTAAGTGTAACAATCGGTACAAAATTTTGAATTGTTTTATATAAAACGTGTTTCAAAGAGGAAGAGGGAACGCATTTTGCCGGATTTTGACAGATTCGAATTCCTTCATGTATTTCTTTTGAAGAATAAGTATTTATTTTGTTCTTTACATACATATGTTTTACACAGTTTGTATCATTGCATTTATTTAGTCTTATCATATATTTCTCCGCGGTATACATGTTTATGACAGTAAATTGCTACTCACCTCGGAAAAGAATCAATTTAGTAAGCTTCTTGCAAAGTGTGTGCTCTGCATTATCAAAATTTTTTGCATATTGTTCCAGTCGCAGCTTTAGGTAAAAATCAATGCACAAATTTATTAAGATGTTGCGATGGTTGTTCACTAAATCTTGATCCAAAGTGTGTCTTGATAATTGCATGAAAACATGCTAAAGGGCGTTGTAAATGGTCATGACGATCCTGTTTTCCAGCTTCGCATAATATTTGGCAATGTTAAAATTATCGTTTTCGTTTGTCAATATTTTCAACTCTCTTTCAGAAATTTTGCAAATTAGCAGAATGACAGCGGGGTTAAGCTGTATTCGGCATCCCGAATGAGCTCTCGCAAACATTGTTCACATTTCAGTTTTCCAACTAGTTGTTTCTGAACGTGAGTAGCAGAATATCGCAGCGATTGAATGAAAAACTCATCATCCGTTTGAGAATTTACGATCATTTCAATCGGAGCAGGATTTTCGTCATCATTTGTATTGTTGTCATCACATCCAATGGTCAATGAGTTCTTGACTGATTCAAGGTAGAACGCAGATTTTTCTTTAGCATGAAGCATTTTCACTTCATCGAAGTATCGGCAATTAGCATTAGCCGATGAAGTGACATTGTTATTTACAACCAACCTTTTACATGCTGCTTTTAACTGCACAGTGGTTGGATTGTTGTTGCCCCCTTTTGCCCTGATAGCAGCAAAAAATGTTTCCAGGTGATCCTAGCTGAATCTGTAGCATGGTATTTCACTAGTGGGGTAGTTCCTGGCGTTCTTCCACGTATCTCCTATACATTTCATTGAAACTCTGTATCGCGATTAGGAAACCAACGAATCATGTTTTGTTGATCGTTGCCGTAATATTGGTCCATACCTTCTTCTCCTTTCTCTCCTGTTGCTCCTGTAGTTTGGATATGTACTCAAGAGCTCGTTCAAAACATTCTCTATACTCCTCGATGTTTTCCGGATTCATTGGTTTTTTGAAGCCCTGAGCAGCATGGTGCTTGCTGTTAAATATGTCGAACAAGTCATTGATTAATTCAACGCATATGATGGTCTCATCGCAATCCTCGAATTCTTTCCGGTACAATTTCATCTTTTGCATTGCTTCTGCAACACTTCGACTCATGGTTTAAGCCGCGAGATCTACTCGCATTTTTTCGTTGTGAAAGTTTATGTGCTTATTCGTCAGCTTCCCAACCTTCATTCCACTGCCCTAGTAGCACACATGTTGCAATTCAGTTGAAATAACATAAATATGACTTGCTAAGTCGTAATCAAGTTATTACAACTAATTATGATCGTAGTGTGCTACTTGGGTGAAGTTCTGCAATTCATTCAGCATCGCAATGTATCTCCATTCGATCAAATTTCATCTAATTTTCTAGGCCACTTTTGCTGAAAGCGTATTGCGGAATAGCTTCAGCATGTGACAGACATCCATTATTATGTAGATTGGCTCATTGGTACATGAGTGTTCAAAGTCCGTTTCATACTTCAACGATGCACCCAGAGAGTTGGCAGTGCTGATATTGGTATTCACGCCATCAAATGTGAAGGCAATAACGGTTATGTCAATTTCGTGAAGGCTTGCAATTATGTTCTCAATAAGACTACTCTTCTGTTCGGTATTCAACGAGTCTGTGAAAAAGTATCCCACAGGAATTTTAAACCTTTGCGCAATACCGGTAACCATGAAAACAATTGCATCTTTCGCCATTGGTAAATCATCCGATCCTTCCAGAAAATATCCAGCGAACTGCACTGACCCTTCAAATTCTTTATGCGGTGATTCCATTAAATCTGTCCTCGGATTGAAATTTCGTCCATCATCAAGCAGACCATCATCCGCTCACCTTTCGCCTTTTGTTCAGCAGCCAGTATCTGTAATGCAGCCAATGATTCTGAAGTTATTCCTGGTTCTCCATCAACCGATCGATACCATCTTGATATTGTTTTTGGATGCGGCAAACGATTTCTTAACGATTGTCTGACGAATTGATATGCGCGAGGGGAATAATAGTCTAAAGTAACAGCAAAGCATCTCAATTCTTCACTGTACTCTTGTCCTTTTCCTTGTGCGAACTCCTTCAGCAGTGAGTTATTATCACAGCAAACCTGTACAAAACTCAAAATATTAAAAAAAAATAATGCACAGCAAATGATGAGACTTACTTTCAAATGGTCTACTGCGCATTGCGAAATCATACTTTTACTCTGAGCTTCTTGAAGCGCTTGCTACAATGTAGTCACTCGCGTTTCCAAGCGCCAGCATCGTAGCTTGAAGTTGTTCTTCGACTTCTTTACTCTCTCATGGGCCTTCAAGAGACGTGGGTAAGCGTGGCATGCTTCCTGAGGTGTTATGTTAAGTTTTTCACCAGTGCTCTCGTTTTGTGGTTTCCTGCTTAAAATTTATTTATTGTTTATATTGTGTATTTTGCACCTAATACGACATACTGTTCGCAACATAACTCAAAAACGTCAAAAAGTAATATGGGACTGATATGCGGTTACAGGCAGTATAACTGTTAATGCGAGCCTTTCTTTAATGTTTTTTTTTTAAATAAAATATGAATTTTTCACCTATTGTTGATCATCAGAGCATGTAGTGGGATGGGATGACGGAAAATGTAAGTATAAAAATGGTTTGTTTCAAATTAAATTTTTATTATTTTTTTCCAAACAAAATATCAATTTGATTTAACTGCTGCTTGAGTTGAATCAATCTTAAATGTCAATTTGTTTCTCTGAGTAAACACAACTTCTGTTTTGGTAATAATAAATCCCTTTCAAGTTGTAACAAATAAAAACATTAGTTTAGAACAACCATAGCATGGGTTGTTTTGTGGTAATATCTTTAGGTAGAAACCCCGTTTGTTTAAAAACAAAATCGTTGGTTTGAAACAACAAAACGGATTTTTAATATAACTAGTTTTTTTTTTAAAGTTTGGATATCAACAAACAAGTTAGTTGTTTCAAACGGGACTGTTTTTTCTCCGTGGAGTACATTGAAGTATGCTGCCTTAGGGTGCCTCCAGGGTGGACGCGACGCGACGCACAGTGGCACAAATTTGAAAAAAAAACTGTCAAAAACATTTGCTAAATTCTAACTTTTTCCAGCTACGAGATAACGGTTGTTGTCTTCGGCAGAGCATGTAATTTTAAGAAAAGTTGCTGAGGACACTAAGTTTCTAGAGCCTAACGTTAAAGAGATATAATTGGTTTTCTTTCAGCACTACCTTAAAACTGATTTTTTGAGATAATTAGTATTCTGTTCAAATTTGAGGATTTCAACAGCCTCAAATTGTTATGTTTTGTATTCTCCGTGCGTGGAGTAACGATTATGATGCAGAAGGATATGTTCGCTCATCACCATGAGGCACCAAGAGTGGACAGTAATGTTTCGCTCAATTTTCAATACTTCTATTATATTTCCAACTTACCATACACTGACAGAACTTTCAACACTTTCTCTTCATATCTTTCATTCTAACATTACTTTCCACTCTTGGTGCCTCTTAGTGGTGTTGAACGAACATCTCCTTCTGATTTCAATATGTTTGAAGAAATTGTAGGAATTATTAAAATACACATTTTTGCTGAACGGTGTGTGCTCTCTGATGACCACCTTTTGATATATGGTGATTGAAGTGTCTGTGTGACGTTATAATCAACCGCCTCAAAAAGGGTGGGCGGGTTCTGGCGGGGTTTAAAATAGATTTGATATTTGAAGATATTTGAAAGAATATCTTATGAACAACTATTCCTGAAATTTTCAGCGTTTAGTACTGAAGGGTACCTAGTAAAACGTCAGTTTGAAATAGTACAGCTACATGAAACAGTACACATGTAGCTAATAGTGAGGTAAGATGTGATTTATGTAGTGCAAATCATCCAAATTTCAAATGCGTCAAAGTTTATTTGTTTGACGGTACCCCAACGGAGAGTTAAGGTAATGGAACTTAACCTTTGTTTTAATTGTTTGAGGAAGGGCCATCTTGCTTCAAAATGCCAATCAGGTAAATCTTGCCAGGAGTGTCAAGGTAGACATAACACATTACTTATGAACCCAAGAATCTTAAGCCTGTTGATAGTCGAAATCCCGAAGCCCAATCTGGAAACAGTCGAAAATGTCTCAAATTGCCAAGTCACTTATCCAGTTGAAAGTGTTTCCTATTCGTCCAACCCAGTACATAAGGTCGTCAGATGGCACATTATTGCTTACGTCTATTTTTGACGCTCTTGACAGTAATGGAAATCCCCATCCATGTGCGTTCCTTGATTGCGGTTCTCAACCACATTTAGATTCCCGTTCCTTGGTAGAGTTTTTGAAACTTGATCAAGCACTAACCCATGTTGTAGTGTTCGGAACAACCGGTAAACGCTCAGTGTTGAACAGAAAGGTGGAACGGTCGTTCCGTTCGCGTTGTATGGATTATCAAGCAGGCATTGAATGTTTGGTCACCGATGTGGTGACTGGTCCGAATCCTTGTAGAAAAATAGATGTTCGTTCTTGGAACATTCCATCAGGCTTATCGCTTGCCGATCTTTCCTTCCATGTTCCCGGAAATGTTGATCTCTTGATCGGAATTAAACTTTTCTTCCATTTGATGCTGCCCGGACAATTGGTTTTGGGTGTTGAATTGCCTATTCTCAAGGAAACCCGGCTGGGTTGGGTTGTAGCTGGTGGAACTGAGGCAACAGACCAGAATCAATATTGTTATGCAGCCACCCTACGTCCACTCGCTAAAAGTATGGAAAGATTTTGGTCCATCGAGTCAATTGAAGATACGGATACCCCATCAAAGGATGATGAGGAATGTAAGAAATTGTTTCGTTCCACCACCGTTATAAATCCAGATGGTACCTATACTGTCAGGCTTCCTCTTAGAGAATCTGTGTGTGAGTTGCAAAATAACCGATCGTTGGCGTTGAAACGATTTTATATTTTGAAACACCGATTTAGCAAAAATCCTGAGTTAAGACAGGCCTATACAGACTTCATGAGCGAATACAAAACCCTATCACACTGCAAGAAGATTTCCGAATTACATGAAGATAAACTTGCTTTTTATATGCCCCACCATGCGGTTTTAAAACCATGCAGCTCCACCACTCGTTTGAGGGTGATTTTAGATGCTTCGGCTCGAACAGTCGGCCCATCTCTCAATAATGTTTTAAGGCCTGGTCCAATCGTCCAGAGTGACCTTTTTCACTAACTTTAAAGATTTCGTAGACATCGTTTTGCATTAACCGCCGATGTTTCCAAAATGTATAGAAGAATTGGTATTGCTAAAGATCAAACTCGTTTTCAAAGAATTTTTTGGAGAGATTTCCCTGATGATCCGCTTCAGATTTTTGAACTGACAACTGTCACTTACGGGACGGCAAGTGCCCCTTTTTGGGCCACACGAACGTTGTTGCAATTAGCACGTGATGAAGCTCACCAGTATCCAGCAGCTGCCAAGGTTGTAGAAGAAGATGTATATGTAGATGATGTAGTGACGGGAGCAGATACCATTGATGAGGCAATTCGTCTTCGTTTGGAGTTGACTGATTTGTTTAACTCTGGAGGCTTCCCTGTGCATAAATGGTGTGCAAGTGATCCAGAAATTCTCGAAACAGTTTCTGATGATGAGAAAGAAAAATTGTTGGAGTTTGAAGATTCAGATGTCAACAAGGTTATCAAAACCCTCGGACTGTTGTGGGATCCACACGAAGATATATTCCGTTTTCATTCCATTCCGTGAATTTACAGTTGTCACCTACCAAGCGGCTAGTGTTATCAGAGATTACTCGAATATTTGATCCATTGGGGCTTATTGCTCCAGTGATCGTTCTGGCGAAAGAGGTGATGCAGTGTTTGTGGAAAGATGGTATTGGATGAGATGAATCATTGAAAGATGATGTTTTGCAATCGTGGCTAACGTTGAAAGATTCGTTGAAGTACATGAATAGGATCAAAATTCCTCGCTTTGTTGGATTGGAGAATGTTAACTGCGTTGAAATACATGGGTTTGCTGACGCTTCCACTCGAGCATACGGAGCAGTTGTTTATCTTTGCTACTCCGGATCTACTCCCAGATTCCGAACTACCAGATTTTTATCCGTGTATGTCAATAGTTGCTGCTACTGTTATTCCAGAAGACGTCACATTTCTAGAAGCATTCGGCTCATTTCGGAAGTTGCAAAGAGTGGTTGGCTATTTCTTGCGTTTTGCGAACAATTGCAGATCGAATCGAGCAGAACGCTTGTCTTCAATTTATTTGACTGTTCCAGAATTAAGAAAGTCGATGCTTGTTGTGATTGGTTTGGTTCAACGTCTGGAAATATCTGACGAAATAAGCCTCATTTCATCTGGGAAGCGTAGTCGTCGTTTTGCAATGCTAGATCCCTTTATTGTGGATGGCTTGATAAGAGTTGGTGGTAGGTTGGAGAACTCTCGTTTGCCGTATGCAGCTCGTCAACAAATTCTGCTTCCGAATAAAAGCTTAGTTTCTGAACTTCTCATTCGTGATTTGCATTTAGAGAATCTCTATCTAGGACCTTCCGGATTGATGTCGCTTCTTTGTCAGAAATACTGGTTGATTAACGCCAAGTCAACTATTTGGAAGGTTTTAAGAAAATGTGTGATATGTTTACGCTCTAGTCCTCGTTTCATACAACCTATGATGGGTAGCTTGCCCGAAGCACGTGTTGTACCATCCACTCCATTCTCTCACACCGGAATTGATTTTGCTGGGTCGGTTTTTATAAAGGTTTGTCTTAGAAAATCCGTCAAGGGCATATATTTGTATTTTCGTATGTCTTGCCACAAAAGCAATTCATTTGGAATTATTTTCCGACTTGACGTCAGCAGCTTTCATTGCTGCACTACAGCGCTTTGTCAGTCGTCGGGGTTTAGTGGAAGAAATACATTCCGACAATGGAATAAAATTGCAGGTGCTAAATCGGATCTCTGTGAACTTTTTTTGGTGTTCCATGATGATCGAGCTAAGGGAAAAATCAACGAGTTCTGCTGCGCCCGCGAAATCGTTTGGAAGTTCATCCCTCCTCGGTCCCCTAATTTTGGAGGTTTGTGGGAAGCTGGTGTAAAGAGCACAAAAACCCATTTACGGAAAACCCTGTCTAATGCCTCTCTTAATTATGAATACGGTTTTAACGCAGATAGAGGCAGTGCTTAATTCACGTCCATTGTTTTCTAATTCGCTAGATGCTACAACACTGCTAAACCGATAATTCTGCATAATAGGGAGTTGAGGTCAGTCGAAGTTTGGTTAACATTTGTGCTCGGCTCCTAGTGTTGCCGAGAATCGGTTTAATAATGAAATTACCCGATATTTCAGCTTCATGTGATGCTGAGACTCGGCATCGTTTAATTTTTTGACGACTGCTCAAATAAATATACAAATGCCGAGTGAATTCATCTAAATGTTTAACCCAGCCCGTGCATAATTTTTAAGTGTGTAGAGAAGCGAAAAACCATTAATAGAAAACATTATCTAGCGTTTGAATCGTGGAAAAAAGGCCTTATATGAAAAATTAAAAAGTGCTATTTCATCAAGACAATACGTCACAAGTAAATCAAAATAATTTCAAAACTAAATGAATTGAACTTCGAATTGGTTCCGCATCCACCGTATTCTCCAGATGTGTTTCCCAGCTATCCCTGGCTGTTCGCGAACCTCAGCAGGTGAAATAAAACCAAACTGTCGCCCGTTCGCTGCCCTTTGTGTACCTGAGAAAGCGTCAACATCGGCAAATTAAAGCAATAGCATTAATTGATTCCAATTAAATGTTTACCCCAACACAGCAATCACAGCCCGTCAGTGCCATGAACAAGAAAAGCGTATTGATAAAAAAAATAAACCCTATCAAAGTGTCAATGTCGTAATAAACAACGCTTTGTTGATGCGTCAGTTTCAGATCGTAATTGATTTCCAACAGTGAATGCAAATATCCTCATCCGTCCTTTTATCGCAGCAGATTTGTGGTAGTCGACGCGTTTGAGTGTTTTTTTACCCCGCGTGAATCGTTATTGCTACAGGATGCAATTTGCCAGTGTTGGTCAAACATTAGTGGTCATGTAAAGTGGTACGAAAAAAAAAAACGGGAATTTAACTCCCCGCATTTGTTCTAATCGATCCACTTCCACGCATTATTTTATCCAACTAGTTGGAAAATATTGCGGTTTTGGCGGTTGCTGTGCATTTTGAAAATTGCTTTTTAATGCGTCAGTGACAGTCATCCCCGGTCGTCCGGCTGCTCTCGAGTGCAAGTGAAATGTGAAAAGTTAAAATTCGGCTTTAATTAGAGGGAAATTTGAATAAGTGGCGAGCAGAATTATTGTGACTCGAAAGCCGGAAAACCAAAAATGTGCTCCGTCTATTCGTTACTCCCATTCGGCACAAAGTTCAGCGTCCAACGTCCAAATCTAATCTGCTAATCCATGTCAGAAGCTCGCCGGATAAATAAACGCCTACATAGGTCTTCCACGGATCATCACGAGCACAGAGGGGACGTAGGTATCCGAAAGCTGGAAATAAGGATAAATTTTCCACCGCTTATTTTGTACGGCTTCAAAGCATTCCTCGTCGTTGGGAGTTATGCTGTTGCTGCTTTGAGCATCGTCAGCATCAGGCTTGCACTTTTCGTTGAAACCTTTTTCTAGAGGAAAAGGGTCGACCATCCGAACTATGCTTCATATGCCAGGCACGGGTGGGCGCGAATGTACCGTGCTGTATCAAATGCCGAAGGCTTGCTCCACGGGAACTGGGGTCTAAAGGCGGTCCATGTTATATTTCGGATACCAAAATAATAGCAGCATAAAAAAAACCGATTGTTTATTTCACAATTATAAAGTTATATCTACATTAGAATCAATTGAATAGGATGTTAATCCTTGTTTCTGTAAAATTCTCGAATTTTCTGTGGTACATCCGCCATCAGGTTCCGTACGGTATCCTTAGATACGCCCACAACGACGATTCTCCATCTTCTCTGGAGATCATCGGAACCGTTTGCTTTCTTCTTAGTTTTGAAGGGTTTCCGCTTAACTAGAACCCAGTACTTTTCTATTGGGCGAAGTTCTGGACAGTTAGGTGGATTGGCTGTTTCTGGCACGTATTTGACCTCTTGTACCTTATACCATTCCAGGACGGATTTCACATAGTAGCAAGAGCCCAAATCAGGCCAAAACGGAGCTGGAGAGCCGTGGCTTCTGATAAACGGTAGCAACCGCTTTTGAAGTCATGCCTCTGCGGTAGAGACGAAACTTTTACATTTTCGACCACAACTACATATAGCCTGCCAAATCCAATACTTCTTCAGGAATTTGGACACCTTCGTTGTCCGGAAATGTTCGGCAACGACGTTCCTTTGCATTGCGGTCAGTGCCTAAAAATATCATATTCAATTACAATGATGCACCCTTACTGAGACAAAATATAATTCATTACGTACTGCCCCTAGCGAACATGAAGTAAACACAAACTTGCCTACATGAATCTCTAGTGCAAGGTGAACCTACTTGTTTTGTGTTGCTTTACTTTCATCATTCATTCGTTCCAGAATGCAGTGAATGAAAATAAGCGCCGACAACTCATTCAATTCCATCATTCTACCGTGAAGAAGAACGAACAGTCCTTCATTTGAAGAATCAATGAAGTGGAAACACCAACGCTTTTGAAATATATCCAAAGCAAACATTTATCATATTTTGGTTTATCGCATAAAGTATGACCCTTAAGACCTTGAAAATAAAATAATTGTTAATCAATTATTTGAACAACATAACTGATCATGTTATATTCGTGCACCGGTTAACGAACAAGATTTGAGGAATAGACTGCTCTACTGTTCTATTAGAAGACTTGGTGATCTAAAATTTATTATAGCCCCCTTAGTATAAAATAATCCTAATCCTAATCCAACTCCCATCGCTATGGCTCAGCCGTGTTCAAACCAAATGACTTGAATTTTAATACTTGAGTCGGCACCCAAGTACCGCTCGATACTATGTGTGAACTTTTCTTCTACTTCTAAGAAAACACTAAGTAGTTTACCTTTATAATTATTTAGTGTCTCCTAATAAAATCCAATAGAGGTAATTAAAATAATTGAATGGATCAGCAAAATCGAAACTTTTTCTCATTTGCAAGTTGATCTAGTTTTCTTTGGTCATTGTGTACAGTTTTCGTGTAATGATGAATTTTCGTGTGATTTTCAAACTCAGCAGGCATCGGTTTATTGACTTGTCAATTCTGTAATCCCTAGTTAGAGAAAACCAAAGTTGAAGCTTGATCTGTTCCTGTTATGGAGTGTTAGTTCCGTCAAATTGTGTAAATCGTAGCACCATAATCGTATATTGACGTTAATAACCAGCGGATTCAGCCTTAGATGAGCATAGCCAATTCGGCATCGCCAAACTACGGCATCGTACGAAACTGGGGAAAAGAAATTTGGTATTATCTATATCATATCTGCCTGTATCTATCTTCAAAAGAACACGTACTTTAAATTGAACACAATTTTAGGTGACGGAATCGATGAAAATCATAAATAGGAAGCTTAAAATATGTTGATCGAACTATCGAAACAAATTCCTAAGCATACCAGATGATTTTGGAGAAGGTAAGTGATAAAAAAGCAATTTATAATTACCATCGGGTATCTTATTCCACGGTAAGAGGTGCAGTTCACCCACTGCAGTTTTTCGAGTCGTCTTGGCTTCAATTGAGCTGTTTTTTTTTTTTGTATGATGGTAGGACCTCATAAGCTTTCACCTCTTGAAAATATTCTGTTCTGTTTTGTATTCTGTTTTTCATAATTATGAGTACTCTACGAGTTGCGAGCCTTATGAGTAAAATTAGAATAATTCAGAAACATTTTAAACATTTTGGTTGCAATTGAAGCAATTCGAAATTTGATTATTGTTAACTACAAAGTATATAACAGAATCATTCGCCTTCTTCTCATTTCGGATCGATAAGATAAGTCATGAAAAATATACGTTTTCATGATGTATCTTATTTTTTCAAAAACTGGAGTAAGAATGATCATTTGCACTTTAAATTCATTTCAAAGAATGCGCAAGCTCCAGTGGTCTAAAAATATCTCGCGCTAATAGCATAGTTCTCCTGCCGAATGGTATTACCACAATGGTTGTCTGGTAAGCAATGGTCAAGCACCTATCAATTTGTAATAATTAAAAGTATAAAATGTCTGTTACATACAATTTGAAGTTTCAAATAATTCAAACAGTATACTTCAAGTGCCCAAAATGTTTAACAATATTGATTCAGAAATGTGTCACCTGGAAACGGTTCCGAAACTAATAGTTTCCTTTTTCCAGTTGCTTCCTTTTATTAAAGTCCTGTTTTTATTCAGTTAAATATTTCATTCGATTGGCATAGGGAAAAAATGGAAAGATGTACAAGAAATAAAAACTGCTTTGTCAAGCAATGAAGTAAATTTTTTTTATTGTTATTTGAAAATGACGATTTCGCAATAAAGTAATAGAAAAAAAAAAGAAATGAAGCTTAATGGATAAAATAATAGAGGTTAAACTTAAATTCATGTCCTTTGATAACAAATACCAATAAATAACTATACAGATCTATCTATGTAGTTCTTTCCAGTTGTATAAGTTAGGCATGGCTTGCTGAAAAAGCTCCCTGTTAAGTTCAACCAGGAGTATGTTAGCCAGAGTGCCTTCTGCAAGTCCGGTTCGACGGTTAGATAAGACCAATCCGAAGGCACTAAAAGATATTTCCACCGACACTTGATTTGATGGAACAGCTAGTACCACTATTGCTACTCTGTAGAGTTCTGGATGGGCCTGCATTCGATTTAGCCAATGTTGGAACGAATCATAAAAACAGCTCTGTCGTGGTTCGACTTCCAGTGCCTTCAGTTGCTGCAAAAAAGTGGCATGCTTTGAGCTAGTGGCAGCAGATAACGTCCCTCCAAACAGGTCCGTAAAATATTGGTCAAAGTCGTCATTTTTGGTTGCCGGGTTTGGTTCAGCGCAATGGTTTGAACTTGTACCTGGCTCAAGCTCCTTGATACGGTTCCATGTGTCGACGATGAATTCCTAAAAAATATAAAATAAAAAATAAAGCCATTGAAAAGAAAATGTAGAACACAATGCTATTTCTGATATACATACTTGAAGTTGTTCTTTCTCATCAGATGTGAGCACCTTTGATCCTAAATAATTGAATCTAGGATCTAAAAAAAGCGCCATCTTAAATGCCCTGGAATTTCGGAGGTTAAGCAACCTGTGTGTCAAAGCTTCGGCCAGTTGGGGTACAAAAGGGTTACTATCGATTTTTTGTACCTCAATAATAGCCATCAACCATGCCATGTAGAAGTCGGGTAACGAAACGTGTGCAGCTTGCATGTTTTTAGTACAAACATAGACAGGTCTGAAAGCGTTGACGTAGTTCTCTATAAATTCCCAGCTATTCGTCAGATCTCCATAAAAAACATATTTTAAGCAAACTATGAGAAGTTGGAGTTGCTTGGCAAAGAACGGAGATCTTTTAATAACCAGGCAGGTTAATTTTTTGAATATCAATTGAATTTCTCATATTATTTTAAGTGAAGCGTTTTTAAACAAGATTTTTCAAAACCACGTACCAAGGGAACTGCAGTGCAAGTTCCTCGAAGATTTTTTTCTGGTTCATAAAGCTCTGCATCATTTTGAATATCCCACCCCATCGCGTTTGGCACCAAACTTTTGGAAGAGTGGCGTTCCGGAATTCAAAATGCGTTTTGTATCGAGTCAGCTTGCATTTTTTTGACACCTTGGTTACCAATTTCACGGATTGGTCGCTTCGTTTGACGACATCCATTATTGCCAGTTGAAGTGAGTGAACTGCACATCGAATAAGATTCAACTTTTCGTTGAATTCTGTACAGAGCTCGTCCGTCAAATCTCTTTGTTCCGTGTCATCGAGATCTTCTTCTTCATCGAATCTTGCCAGAAGACTATGCTCCAACTCTTCCTTCATCTTTCGTACAGCTGCCAACATATTAGCGCCATTGTCCGATGTGATAGAAAATATTTGATTAATGGTAACCGAGAAACTGTCCAGGACTTCCAAAATTTTTACTTTAAGGAATGCTGCAGTTTGACTTTCCTTGACTTCTAGCATAGCTGTAAAAAGATCATAATGTAACAACTTGTTTGTTATAGCTACCGATCACAAAAACATACCTAGCGTTCGGATCACAACCTTGCCGCGTACTACGTTTTGAGCATTGATGCCAAGAATGTGTCGAGGAAAACGAGATGCAGAATCAATTTTTATTGAAATTAACTTGTTCTGCATTTCTTCTTCCAGAAGTTTCCGAATTTTACCAGCGATATTTTTCATGTGGATCTTCATATAAGTCGGATTTATTTTGCAACCGACAGCAACAGCTATGGGATCCAAGAGTTGCCGCAATCCTTCCCACTCGAAACAAGACATCGGTAACTGGTGATATGATACCAGTTTGATTGCTGAATCGAGGAGTAGCGGTTTATCTATAGGAACCGAACATTTTGAGATATTCCTCAATTTCTTGGTAACTGGAATGTAATCTTTTAGTAAACCACATTCGTATGCTTTTTCTGCATGTTGCGATACACAAAACCCGGTACTTTTTGTTAATTTTTAGTTTCTTGGCAAATAAAAAAGTGGAGAGTTTCAGCTTTCATATAAGTGAAACGTTTCAGCGATCCGTGAAATAATTCAAAATCTGCAATGAAAGAAAAGTGTCCGAAATTTGAAGTGGATGGGCTTTATTCAGAGCGTTTATTTGGAACAGCTTATCGCTTTGGGGTAACGTAATTACGGAACGCTGAAAAAACGCTTAAACAACGATTCTAAATTCAACCATGAGGTTTGGAGTATTGTGAACGTTTTAATGTTTCTTTGTTTTGTTAAATGAAACTTAATCTGAGCTACCTTTTCATGATTAAAAATAATCAGTGGATATTCAGTGACGGACATTACTATAAGACCAAAGCCTTATTTCTATTATTTCTATTAGTCTTATTGTTTTGTCGTAAGCGAAGTATGTAACTCTTAAAGTGATGCATGAAACATTGTAGGTTCAATACAGATGAGCAATACAGACGAACAACTTTTAACCTGGGCGACATTTCAGCTCAATTTGTTCAAGGGAAAATGAAAGACCTGTCCAAACATGACCATTTTGTATGAAAATCGGGCTTCAGTTTTATTGTATTGTTCATTACTATATATTACATCATCGAAAAACCTCGTGGATGGAGCTACGATAAGGAATAGTTCGTTAAAGATATTGCATGTCACCATGAAACGGAACCTGTAACTGAGATGTTTTTTTTTCGCACGAAGACACTCCTCGATCGCTTACCTGGCCACATCCATGCAACCGTTGGAGATAGGGAGGATTTGGTATCTACCTTAAGAAGACACGGGGAACCCTCGTAACCTCCAATAGATATCAAAGGAAAAGATAAATGACTAATCGGAGAGAATAGTTAAACAGAATGCTCTATTTGGTAGTGGAGAACAAAAATTTACTTAAAAATGGTCGTTGGGAGCATCCAGTCTAAGAAGGTCAGGTGATGCCGTTCTTTAAACGGTTGGAATTTAAGCTTTAACCATAGTGCTGGCCCTATATGGCTTATGGTTATAGCGACTTCAGAGAGCGAGAAAAGAGAAAAATGTCTGAAAATATGTTTTTCCTCTGACGGTAGACATGGTCAAAAGTTATCGTCGTAGCATTTAAAGCTAAACATAGTTTCGGAAGTTTACAACATTATAATTACAGCCTCCGACAACACACAAAATCTTACCAAAACAAAAAAGCTGTTTGTTAAGAAGCGACCAACTGAATTTTATAAACAGGATGACATAATGGAAAGAGCTCACCCGATCGCACTTCTTCCCGGCGTTAAAATTCATGACAGTCATTACCATATCGTGCGTTTCACCTGATTCGGAGCAAATGTAACGCCCCAGATCAACGACTACAACATCCAAACGCATTTCCCCACTGGTCCTTAGACGTTGAGGAACGTGAGGAGCTGCACTGCTCACATGATTCGCAAAAGTTCTACCAGATAAGGGGGGACAGCGATGGGAGTATTCTTAC
The DNA here is from genome assembly GCA_034211315.2 of Aedes japonicus. Taxonomy (NCBI): domain Eukaryota; kingdom Metazoa; phylum Arthropoda; class Insecta; order Diptera; family Culicidae; genus Aedes; species Aedes japonicus. The sequence goes on from JASCZW010005723.1 coordinate 80,455, forward strand.
GGCTGATTGAAAGGTGACCGGATGAACCTTTGACAGCGTAGGAATTGCCATCGGTGATGCAACAAGTGACAGAGATGTGCTATCCCCCACGAACTAAGGATGCCATTAAGTAGCTGAACAGTAACAAATCAGTTGGAAGGGATGGTATCGAAGTAGAGCTTATCGAGATAGGCCCGTGCAAGTTGGCCAACTGCCTTCATCGAATGATAGCCAGGATTTGAGATACCAAACAGCTGCCAGAGGATCGGGAGGATGGAGTTATTTGTCATATCCACAACTAGGGCAACAAACTGGACTGCGGAAAAGTATCGTGCGCTCTCCGTCCTTAATATCGCCTATGAAGTTCTATTCCAAATGATGTTCTAGTGACTGTCGCTACTATCAAATAGATTCGTGGAATTTTATCAGACAGGCTTCATCGGCGGAGGTTCTACAACGGACCAAATATTCACTTTGTCGCAGATCCTCCAAAAGTGCCGTGAATATAGAGCCCCTACGCAACATCTATACATCAACTTCAAAGCCTTATATGATACAGTTCACCTGAGAGAGCCATGGACGACAACGGCTATGTCAGGATATTGGGTGGATTATGGGGTTCATTCCAATCCCGGAAGAGGCTCTTTGGGAATCCTAGGGTCCTTCTGAATCCAAAGTAGGCACGATTTCCAACCATCTTTGTATCTTTCTGCTGGCGTCGTTATCGGAGGTTACCAATGAGCTCAGATATGCGGTGTTCATCACACGGGACGCGATTCTCAACAGACCAGTCAATTTAGCAGTTTTTTCAATGACGTGGACATCGGCAGAACCACATCAGACTAAAGCGCGATGCAGTGAAGATTGGGTTGAAAATAAATACGTCCAAAACAAAAAACATGCTGGCTTGTGGAACCGAGGAAGACAGGGCCTCGACTAGATAGCAGTTTAACGATTGACGGAGTTGAGATCGATGTTGACGACGAAATTTGTCTGTCTCGGCTCGCTTGTTACTGAATACACTGATAACAATCGTGAGATCCAGATGCGTGCCTTCTCAGGGCTCCACAGTCTTAGCTCCCCGAGCAGGAGACAACAACATATGAATACCTAATTTTGGTCTTGATAACTGGCCTTGGTATTAAAGAGCTCAGATTAAGAGGTAAAATACCTAAGCAAAATACCTATGAATTGCATGCAAAATATCTCTCAAATACCAAAACTTGTTATTTTGGATAGCTGGGAATACCTGAAAGGTTCATTTTAGTATTGTCTTACCTGAATATGGTATTCGCATAACATTTTGGGAACAATTTTATGGCATTATCCTCAGGTATTTTACCTCTTAATCTGAGCTCCTCAATATCAAGGCCAGTTCTTATTTGGACGCATACGCTGGGCAGGAATGTCAGACAACTATCTTCCAAAAATGGTGAAAGATCTAGGGAGTACAAGGTGCCCCCTGGATTGGAGTGGGGCAGCCACGAACAGAAAATGCTTGAGGGATATCTCGTATTAGGTTATGTTATGAATGACGTCATGCCAAGAAAATATAATAATGATTAAATAACGTAGACTTTGATCAACAATTGACCAACACCCGCAATGAACGCGCTCACATCGAGCGATTGTTCATTAGAGTGATAGCTCTGGCGACAGACCGTGATCCCCACATTAACATGCGAGCCAATGCAGAAGTATTAACTGGCCTCATAGATATAGTGAGGAGAGAATGCAACTTGTTGGTATTTCAAACAAAAAGCAATTCGAAAGGTAAATCTAAAATCAAGTCAATATAAAAAATCTAAGCCAATCAACCAGTCGCTCGTATTTTTGTTTTTGCTATCTTCATTTGCTCGAGATACTCTTCTATTTGCTCTTCTCTTGTTTTTTTCTACGGAGTCTAACGAATTCCGTTTTATCAACCAAATCTTCATCCGAAACAGCCAATTATCAATGTTGGTTCCATTTTCATTATCCATTTTGTTATTTCCGTTCAGAACGGACAAATCTTTGACGAAATGTGCAGCAGATCATCTTAAACCGCATGCGATAATTATTGCGAAATTTTCATTGTTTTTCGTACATGACTGAGTTTAACTAAATTTCGCATAGTTGCTCTCTATAGTGTATTGGCTCTATTCACTCCGTTGTGCAAGTGTCAGTGAGAATCGAGTCGAGATAGATGCAAATCAGCAAACTACTGAACGAAAACCGGGAAGAATTTCATTTCCAGCGGAATCCAAACATTTCAACGCGGGACTCGCCAATAACCTTCATGTTTCAAAAAGTTTCATCCTGCTAACGAAATGCCGGTGATGAGTGGTGAGACCTACATCAAAGCGGATTTTAAACAGTTGCCGGGACAGGAATATTCTCCGGTTAAACACAAGTTTCAAATGGAAGATGCTGTAGACGTTCGCTTCGAAGTGCTGTTTTGGCAGGTCATATGCACTCGTGGCAAACGGATGTGAACCATTCGTGACCAAAGGCACCATAACGGTGAGATTTATCAAACCGAGTACCTTCAAAAAAGTACTGGAACGACTTGACCATTCAACACTACGAGAACTCGGCCACCGAAATATTTTCACAAAAAAACGTCCAAAAAAACAACACGACAAATCGGAAGTAAATTTTAAATTTTGACGGGAGAAAAAATAACTGCTGCCATCACCAAACAAGGCACATTTCGATCTTCGAAATACGCGTTTCTGTCGAAATAAGCAAAAAAGGTACATGAAATTAAATCGAAATTACTAATCTTTCTTCTCATTTTCTAACTACAGGTACTCCGCTGAAAAGTGACTCTAAACGTCCATTGGCCTTCAACAACTTTTACTGTTATTCCTAATATGGCAAATTTGATTATATAAAGCAGGCACAACACTTGGTTACGACCATTGTAAGGCTCTTCTTATAAATATAACTAGCCCACTTTTCGAATCCTAAATACATTTGAACAATTTCTCAAGTACCCAAACGGCAATGAGTTGGATTACCGAAGTCGAGCAGATGGTTAGATTATGTGAGTGCCGTATAATTTGATCCGCTATTATCCTGACCCACATTTCACAAACAGCGCAACCAATCAAACACGCGTTAGCTTTCGGCGCCGCCTACTGCAATTCTCATCAACAACATGTCAAACCAATTTTTTTTAGAACTTCCTCTTCCCCCCAGGCTCGTTGAAGTTCCTCGCCTACTCTGCATTCAAGACGTTCAATATCTTCAGCAATGAAGGTATCGGAAAATCTTTGATTATCGTTGAAAATGTCTTGCAGATTGCGAAGCCTCGTCATGCTCGCAAAATGTTCTATAATAGGGTATGTGTCCCTTGACTCAGCCTATTATGCAACCATCGATTACATTTTTGATTATAACTCTATAACAAGTTCTCAAGCTGAAGGCGAGGTTCAACTAGTTCTACACTTGCTAAGATAGGTTTGATAAGACATTTGGTAGTATGTATCACGAAAAGTTACACAACTCTTTTTATAAAGTCAGAAACATTCGAGGGATATGTATTTAATGTCGGTTTACAGGCACCAAATTGAGTCTATTCATGGATGCAACTTCGTCCCATTCGATGGATTTAATACAAAATGCAGTCTTTGTACGGGTTTCTTCTTCTTATTCTATGAATTAAGGCATTGCCAGCTGTATTTGCTTTACTTAACAACATTTCACAAAACAAACTAAAGTTAAACTGCTTTGAAACACATAAGTGATGTTCATATATGATTTACTAGCCATTCAATTATGAAAACATTATAAATCACTATACAACGACTTAGTTCCTTCGGTTTGTGTTGAGATGAGCGACTTGATTATAAGCAACCGCAAACACATGCATTTCCACTTGAAATTTTACCAATAACAACCTTTTTACTACGTTATTGATACAACAGGCCATAATTGGGAACATACAAAAAATATGTCCCCAACATTGGGTCTATAATTTTCTTGTAAAATAATTGTTGTTTTAGCTATGTGAACAGTTAGTTTGTAGCATGTAACTATTTTCTGCTCCTCCACACTGACTTACTTGCTTTATCGATTCAATTAAGCAACATTTAGATCACTTGAAGATCGTGTAGATCATCTGTTCAGCTAAACCAGTGATGCCCCAAAAGTTCATGAAATCGAAAATTACGTGGAAGTGAAAAACTATATGTTGATTAAAATTGTCTCAATTGCTTTGGATTACATCGGTCATCTTAATAGCAATATGATTTTGTTGATTATTGTTAAATTAATGACACATTTGGTACATAGGCCGAATGAAGGAGCTAGGCTAACATTACATACCCTTACCCTATGTGTGGGGAAAAGATAATTGAAAACATATTATCGTCGTGAATTTTTGTTGTGGTTTTGAGTTGTCAAAAACGAAACTTTTATTAATCATTTTATAGTAATTTTCTCAAAACATTTTGGTATATGTATCTTTCCAGTTGTGCTTCAATTGTTTGTCGGCAGTACACATTCTTTGGTAGAATTTTAAGCCAACAGCAAAATTCGCAAATCGGCAGATTTTTTTTTTTTTTTTAATAATCATTTATTTGTCCAGGCTCAATCGAATTAACTTTACAGAGCCAAATTTTCATATTTTTATACATCATTTATCTTAAAACTAAAGCCGATTACTCGCGGCCGTCTCGAGGTTAATAGGAATTACAAATTACGGATGGGAAAGAGGGTGGGAATTTAAAGTATGGTTTACATAACACATTAAATTTAAATTCTAAATTATCTCAACACTTGAAACTATACAATTTATGGTTTCTTGACTTGAACATTTCTGAAAAGAAAAAAACACACACACATACACATATAAAAAAAAACTTATACTAAACATACAGGTTAAACTAACTACAATCTAATGCTAATGTTAGTCAGCAAATCGGCAGATGACGGTAGCTCATTCACTTTCGGCCCATGGCAACACGAAGCTGACGAAGTGTCTGTCTATGCGCGTACGGCATCATCATCTGCTGTGAGTAGTTCCACAGTGCCAGCCTACGGACGGACGACGGACGGACGGGCGCACGTGGAGTCCGCAGGGCACTGTTAACGCAAAAGTTTCTCTTCCATCCGAGGCCCCCGAAAAATTGGCGTGCATATCGCTTTGTGCTTTCCTCCATCCTTCGGAACAAGCATTACCTAAAAGGTACAACTTTCCCCCAGTGGCTTCCTCGTTTGTCTTGCTGCTTCTTGGTAACCTTTTTTTGTTTTAGGTTGGTCATTGTTAATTAAATACAAATAGTTTCAACCGTTCGCTTTTATTTAATCCCTTGAAAAGTCCGACCTTTTTCGCGTGAGCTTTGCCCTCGTCGAGTCAGTAGCGTGGAGCCGCCAGCAACAGCATGGGTTTAGAAATTCCAACCCCGAGTCGGCCGGTAGGCTTTACAAATGAAGTAGCAGATTTCCGCCAGCTGCCCTTTTCTGACTCCCTGTAATCTCTAAATTTCCAATGGAATTGCCAGATCGTTCCGCATTTGCATCTCTCACGTGTGTAAATATGTACATACGGCATTGCTGGTTTAGATGCTGATGCTGATGCTGTTGGCGAAAAGTTGGATGGTGAATGTTGCTTGTTTTCCCCGGAACTGGGATGGGAAATGTGACTAAAGTGATTGAAATTTTGTTCTTTTTGAAAAGTGATGAACTGTTCCAATGGGCCAGTCTTGCCTACACCACAAGACACCGGAGAATGATTTCCAACACGTTTCCTTTATTCAGTGCGGCGTGAAGAGCAAAGTTCGGCCATACATTGGTACAGAAGTGCAATTTTGACCAAGCGGTTTTTATTTCCCGAGAAAGGTATCCTTTTTTTCAACAAGAGCGAGTGGTTAATGAAGACAAAGCTATTCTGCAGAAGGGGAATGATTTAGACATACGAGTTTACGTGGTGTGAGAAGCAGGATTCGAATTTTTGGGCGTTGAATGAAAAATAAAATAAGTGAATAAACGGAATGGCGACTAGTCGAAACATCAGCAGGAAACTTTCCTAAACGAGGAGAGTGTTTTGTGTTGCTGTTGACTCAGATGTTTACGTTTACTAGAAGTGAAACTGTCTGGGAGTATACTAAATGAAATCAAAGGAATCATTCCAATGACGGAAGCTGAGACGAGAATCAGCTGCACTAATTGAATTCTTAAATGCTTCTCTTCCAATGCACTGCCTGTTGTAGCTATGTCAATTAATTGCTATTAATGTTGTTGCGATTGCAACTCCTTTGATCAATCTGCTGAGGGGATTAAATTAACCGATAACTAATGAATAAACGTAAAGAATACCAGGGGGTAAATGCATAAGGCACATTCCAACATTAATGTGATTCCATTGGTGTATAACAGAAACAGCATTCACTGCGGTCCGATGACTGTTTTGTAGCTTTATTAATTAAATTGGTTTTGCAGGAGGTTTATTCAAACGAGACGCTCTACGTGTTGCTCTGATGGTGTTATTATCGGCGGTCACCATTTACACCAGGTACAGAAATTCCACTCCAGCTATAGCAGATTATGCACGAATATGGATTTCCGGAAAAACTGACGCGGTTGGTCAAACCAACAATGGATTGCGTGATGTGTGTCGTCCGAGTATCAGTGACACTCTCGCGACCTTCGAATCTCGGGAAGGATTGCGGCAAGATGATGGATTGTCGTGTTTGTTGTTTAACATTGCATTGGAGCCTGTGATTCGAAGAGCTGGGATAGACACGAGTGGCACGATCTTCAGGAAGTCTGTTCAACTATTTGGCTTCGCCGACGACATTTATATCGTAGCACGTAAGATTGAGACAATGGCAGAAACGTACATCAGACTTAAGGCTGAATCTGTTAGGATTAATGCGTTGAAAACAAAATATATGAAGGTAAGAAGGTCACGAGCAGACAATGTTAGCCTCCTACCACGAGTTCAGATCAACAGTGATGAAATGGAGGTAGTAGACGAATTCGTGTAACTGAACTCATTGGTGATCGCCGATAATGACACCAGCAGAGAGATACAAAAACGCATTGTGGCTAGCAATCGTGCCTACTTTGGACTCCGAAGGACGCTAAGATCGAACAAAGTTCGCCGAACTACAAAATTGACCATCTTCAAGACATTAATTAGACCGGTAGTTCTCTACGGCCACAAAACATGGACATTGCTAGTGGAGGACCAACGCGCCCTTGGTGGCTTTGAAGGGAAGGTGCTGCGTACGATTTACGGTGGAGTGCAGATGGAAGACGAAACGTAGAGGAGGCGAATGAACCACGAATTGCATGAGAACCTCCCATTGTACACATCGCAAAAATCGATCGACTACAGTGTGCTGGGCATGTCGTAAGAATGTCGGGCGACAACCCTGTTAAAACGGTTCTCGAAAACGAACCGACGGGTACAAGAAGAAGAGGCGCGCAACGAACAAGGTGGATCGATCAAGTAGAAGGCGACCTGCTGACTCTCTGCAGACAGCGAGGCTGGCGAGATACAGCCATGGACCGATTACAATGGAGACAATTTTTGTGTACAGTAGAGGCCACACTGGCCTTGGTCTGATTGGTAAGGTAACAGATATTCCACAACCAACTTCAAATCCAACGTCCAATCTGGACTCGTAGTGGATGAGATTACCATCTAATTGCACATCATTTTATTATACTTTAACATTTAGTCTAATGCATCTTTCAAAACTGTATCAGAGTTACAAGGATGAGCTCCCTGGAGATCTAGGCTAGTCCTTATCTTTACGCCAGACACTCCAAAGCAATATTGAACAGAATACGAAAGGACCCGTGCGATTTTTGAAACTCACCCAACGTAAAGTACTCGATACATCATCGGCTTGGCCTAAGGGGCAAGACAACTGCTTATCGCGAACAATTTCAGAGTTGCTTTTGTGGTACCTCGAGTAACTCACGTTAGCGAGCACTGTCATTTGTTTTCGCTCTCTGTTTTTGCACAGCAGCTGTCAAACAAACCGCTCGCTAGTACATAACCTCTCGTTTGTGCACTATTGGGCACAAGTAATTTTCAATGTATTTAATTTTCTCTATTTAGCTTATTATCTTATTTTGAAAATAACCTATATTCGCCCAAACTACATATCTGATATGCTCGGACAATTTGATATCGTATTTTCACTATTAGTGTAAGCTTTAACTTTTTTTCGAGAAGACCCAATTTCCAATTAAGACATCTTTGAATAAACCCACGAGTTTCGGCTTGACCTTCTATTTACTGGTACTGTGGAACCAGGGCAATTCTAGCAATAAAATACTGTCCACTCCTAGAGCCTCGCATGGAGATGAGAAATTATCTGCTTCTGACAAATTTCATCAAAGATCGTTACTCCGCGCATGGGAGAATACAAAAAACAAAAAACAACAATCAAAAGTGTAGAATCCGATTGTCATGAACCATGAACATCGCCTGGGATTATGGGGCCAATTATAGAAGGCGAGTCGTCCGTCACTTTGATCGACAGATCTGATTGCTATTACAGATCGACGAAATTTTTACTCAATCGATCGCTCGGAAACTAGTGAATGATTTGTTTTGGTACGTGTTTTTTTATCGGTTAGTGGTAATTGGCTAAGTAAGGTAAGAAATAAACTAGACCCTAAATAGTTTTTGCAGTTGAATTAACAGTATTGCGCAAGCAACAAGACAACGAACAAATTTACGATTTCGTAACACCGTTTATTACAATGTAGGATGTTATAAAATTCCTTAAAATAGATAAACGAACATGCAAAATGATATGTAGGTATAAAGATAACTGTTTCGAAATATTTCAATAACAATACTGCGGCATTAATACTTAAGATTTGTTTTAGACTTCAAAATGTGTGTATTTACTTACGTTTAGTGTTTGTTATGAATAATTTTGTCCGTACTTGCGCGTAATTTTACTGTGGAAAATAGTTGTAAAATTAGGTTAAGTTCTGCATGTCTTTTAATAATCTATTACTACTCTTAATGTTTACCTGTATTATGTGTATGTTTTTATATTAATAAAGGAATTTTAAACTTGGACTTTGCCACAATAGTATCGAGCTAGATTTAAGTAGAATAATTTATTATGTAGTTCCACAAATCCGAATGAAAAAACACTAATCTCACCTATTTGCTTCTTACTAAACTATGCGCTGAACTATTATTTACCTACGACGTCACTCACCACTGGGGCAGCGGTTGACAGTTCAAAATCAATGGTGGTAGGTATGAGGTCTGCACCATCGCAGTAGTTGGATGTGATGTGTGCGAAGCAACGAGAAGTTGCGACAAACAGAAAAACGATATAGTCATAGCAGAAAAATATTTAATGCTATTTAAAACAAAACAAACTATCGGCAGTTCGAATGGCTCGTCGAACTGATAAATTCATATGGACATAGCCACAGACTTTTTTTTTTTTTTTAAGAGTACAGGTTGCAGCATCAGAGCTCACTTGTCAAGGCCTGGATCTGCTCCGATTGATCCGCTATCAGACGAAGGTAACCAATGTCGGTCAGATAGGCACTGTTGACGTTTGAGTAACGGGATCAATCAGCAAAGAATTTAGTATCAAGAGGTTGACTCACCTGTTTATGTTTGTTCTTACCTACCCTCCTTCAAATGGGGTTAATAACATGTCGTTTAGATGATGTTGATTCTCTGTTTGTTGGTGTCGTTGTCATCAGTTGACTGGAATTGCTGAGTTTTTGTTCATTTCGAGTTGTTTGTTTTGTTGTTCTTGGTGGTTCTTTTGTGGTTACAGCAGATCGACGTCCTCGTCGAACTCCTCTCCTAACATCGGTGGGTCCTCATCGTTGAAGCCTTCGAAGTCTGATGGGACAAGATCCTCGCTTTCGCTATCCCTGCCTGAGTCGCTACTAGTTTCAAATTCGGACTCAATCATGCCATCATACAGGCTTTTAGTTAGCTGCTTGATTCGATGTTTATCCGTTGCTGCATCCTGCCATACTTCGATAGGAATTTTGCTTCTATCGATGTCTTGACGAATACACGTCTCCCAGGTGTACGCAGGTCTTCCGATTTTCTTTGGTTCTGCTATGTTGTAATTGAGGGCCGTTCTCAAGATTCCTCCTGGGTCGCTCCGCAGAATATGTAAATAATAATTTAGCCTATGTATTTTAATCTTATTGTTCACCGTGTATCCTCCGAGCCAGTCGAGGGCTATGTGGCCGCTACTGTTATCATGTTGATTAATCTCAACGTTGTCACCGTCATTCCCTTCATCATCGATTACTACATAGCGCTGGTTATTCGGAGGCTCGTTCTCGTTATCATCGGTTCTGTTCATTTCGGTATCCACTTGACATAGATTATGAAGACCCAGCAGCATCTCCTGTTCCATCCTGCGCAACGAGTTTCGGTTCCGTTTGTTCAGCGTGGTCACCTCCAATGAATAAGTTACCACCGGGGTGATTTGGCAGTGGTAAAGTTTCCTAACCACACTCCATGTTAGGGGATGTTCTTTTAGAAAAGAGCACAGATGATGATACGTTTTGTAGGCTTTCTTTATTCGCTCAGCTGTTGTGGCTCCTCTTGTGAGACTGCTAGTTATATATGCGCCTAGATATCTCAGAATGGAGACTACATGTAGCTTATATTTTCCAAAAGGGGCCGTGGTTTCTGGGCTGATATTGTTTGTGTATGTTCGTTTACCAGGGAGAAAGTGGACGGGATATGCTACACCGATGTGTTCTTTCCACTTCTCTGTTCAACGGATGCGCATGTGATGCAGATTGATGCAGTTCAATATTCTCCGGATCAACACATAACACAAATTCGCCTAATATCACTTAGTCATTTATTGTTCTTCACGTGCACTTAAATTTTATTTCTATCGACTACTTTATTTCAACTTAATTACTAAACACGGAAATTAATTAACATAAAGTATACACGCGACGGACGTCTCCGGCATGCAGGGCTGGTAGTAGGTCACTTTTTAGTGACTTGGTCACTATTTAGAGCCTAGTCACTAAAAAGTCACTATTTGCATCCAAAAGTCACTAAAGTCACTATCTTCCGGAAAATTGTCACTAAAGTCACTATTTTTGTACCGCTGATTGTGAAAAAATAAAAAAAAATTACTTGTACCTATTGTTCAATAGGCAACCAAATTATGCGATCTGGTCGCACTATATAACGTCGAGAAATAGACATCAAAAATCTAGATGCCCTGGCAAACGCTGTCCCGCCTGAATGTCCTGGAAGACCAATTTACATTATGACATAATCTTAACTTAACTTATTCTAACTGAACTTTGTATAGCCCATAAAGCTATTGTTACGATTGTAGACCTTAAGATTTGAAGGACAGTTTGAATGACCTGAAACTAGCAAGGTTACCCAAGTAACCACAAGCATTATATTATTGCACATATTCAACTCAAAACTAGCATCGGTAATGCGGGATCGCATCAATTCAACAGTTGTCAAGTAATGAAGCGGTAGATTAGCTTAAGAATGTAGTGATGCATTACCAATGAAATAATGCTACTTTAGCAATGTCTTATTTCATATCATTTTTCGATCTTAGTGGGGCCCTTTTCAGCTTTAATCCAACTTCAATGATGCACTGGACGTAATGCATATGCTCTATATGTGCATGCTATTACAGCCTCGTTATTACTTGGATATCCTATGATGTCTGTGGACGTTCAGAATATTAATTGAATTATGTTTGAATATTTATCGTAGCTTTGCATAGCCCAAAAGGCTACGGTTACTACCGTATATCTTAAGTTCTGAACTCATAGTCAGTTTTTATAAACCTGAACATCCCGAGATAATTTGATAGTGGTGAGCTTACAATAGCTTCATTGCATGTGTTTGAATGCATATCGTAACTTTTCATAGATTATAAAGCTAACTTTACGACTATAGATCCTAAATTCTGAACTCAAGGGCAGTTTTGATGACCTAGAATATCCCAAGATATCTCATTATTTGATGACCTTTAAAAAATTCACTTTAGTCCAACAAGCTATAGATTTTAATCTACAATTCAAAACTTAAAATCTACAGCTGGATGTAAATTTTATGTTTTGAATTCCAGGAAAGTTTGGATAACCTAGAACATCCGAAGATTATCTCATAATTTCTGTTGTTCTTCCAAAATATTCAATGAATATGTTTCAATACACGTCGAAGCTTTGCAAAAACCCAGAAAGCTTTTGTTACAACTGTAGAAGGTTCTATGTTCTAATCTTAAGGATAGTTTGGATGACCTGGAACATGTCAAACTGCTTCATAATGTGTTTTGTCTTGAAGAATATTAATTGAATATGTTTGAATATTTTTTGTAACTTTGTATTGCCTCAAATTTACTGTTATAACTGTAAATCTTATGTTCTGAATGCCAAGACAGTTTGGATGACCTTAACCATCCCAAGATTATGTTATTGTGTATTTTTAAGTTTGAAAATATTTACTGAATACGCTTGAATACGTGACTCAACTTTGTGTAGCCCAAAAACTACTGTTACTATCGTAGATTTCAAGTTCTGAACTCCAGGACGGTTTGGATTACCTAGAGGATCTCAAAGTTATAAAATAATGCCTGTTGACCTTCCTAAAGGTTCATTGAATATATTTGAATACAAATGGTCATTATATATAGCTCAAAAACTACTGCTATAACTGTAGATTTTATGTTTTGAAGTTAAGGACAGTTAGGTGTACCTAGAATATTCCCAGGTTGTCGCATTATGTATTCTGGCCTACCACGCAATTCAATCTTTATTGTTAAATAAGTATTTGCACACTCTAAACACCTACTGTTACAACTATAGATCATATGATATGAACTCAAGGACAGTTTGGATGACCTACATCATTCCCGTTTATCTCATGATGTTTTTTTACGTTCAAAAATATTTACTGAATATGGTTGAATACGTTGAGTAACTTTGTATAGTCCAAAAAACTGTAGTTACTAGGACTAGGTACTGACCTTGACCATCCCAAGATTATCTTATTGTGTATTTTTAAGTTCGAAAATATTTACTGAATACGCTTGAATACGTGACTCAACTTTGTGTAGCCCAAAAACTACTGTTACTATCGTAGATTTCACGTTCTGAACTCCAGGACGGTTTGGATTACCTAGAGGATCTCAAAGTTATAAAATAATGACTGTTGACCTTCCAAAAGGTTCATTTAATATGTTTGAATACATATTATATCCTTATATAGGCCTAAAAGCTAATGTAGATCTGAACTTTTGAACTCAAGTACGTTTTGGAAGACCTAGAACCTATCAGAAAGGTACAAAAAGGTGTATAACATTTATCAACGAGAATTGAATAATACGCATATGATAACATTCTAGAACAACGCCTTACACTTTTAACAAGGCAGTTATTTTTCTTCCTGAACTTCTGATATTCAGGATGTCTATGTCGTCACCATCCGTTACATGCAGTGAAAGCTCCAAGTATGTTATAAAAATCGCCAAGCTTCTTCCGATTCAGGTCAACTATGATCTTCTTATCGACGAATGTAACTTGTTAAAATGTTAGGTGCTGTCTTTGAGTACATAGTACCGAATTGAGGAGTATTGGAACTAGTTGTTTACTAAGAAAATGGCTGTAGGTGAGCCTAAATGGGGCTCAAAAAGGGAATTGAGAAGCAAGATATGTCAGAAGTAATTCTAGCACAGGCCATGCTTTCAGCCGCGTTTCAACCGTGCGTATAGACCTGTCTTTGCAAAACGAGTTGCGGACGAAGTGCAGGAGGCCCTGGAGAGAAAAAGTTGCTTGATTACAGGATTCTTTAAAAAAACTCAAAAGTCATACTGCGTTGCAGTATTATTGATTTTGTAAATGGGGGGTGATCACTTAGTTCATTTTTACTGTACTTAGACAGAAAATGTATAAAAATAAAAAAAAATACTAAAATTTAGAAATCACTTTTTAGTCACTATTTGGTCAATTTGGTCACTATTTGGTCACTATTTTTATTATTTTAGTCACTAAAGTCACTATTATTTATCCATAAATCCGCTACCAGCCCTGGGCATGGTGTTGCCTAGTGTTGGGCTCGAACAGTACTGACTCGTGTGATGTGTGATAGATCGGTATGGTCCATTCGATCATCTCACGACGCTGTAGTGGTATTGATAGTGATGCTGTTGATAAACGGTGAGTGACCAGTGGCGAATCTCTTGAGGAACGACGTTCAGATGGCGAGGTGGTTGCATCGATACCGAACAGTGTATCTGGGATCTCTATACAGCACCTTCGTTTTTTAGTGTTAATCTCCAGTCCTACTGACATCAACAGCGGTTCCAATATACCAATGAGCCTCTCCACTTCGTCAGCATCCTCGCAAATGAATAGCAGATCATCGGCATACCCTAGAATGCATGGAAACTCTATCCTAGATCCATGAGCCAACTTGATTTCCGGAATGAATTCCTAAACTGACTGAAGTACGTGGTGTAACATAAGGATGAATAACTGTGGACTCAGCGGACATCCTTGTTTGACTCCTTTTAATTTCTTGATAGACTTTGTTCGCTGGCCAAACCATTGTACCGAAGTAGTTTCTCTCAAGCAGGTTTCTATTATGCGGTTGATAAGTGCTTTTGAAACACCTAGCTCAGCCAAAATGGTTGCTGCTTTTGAGACATCTAACCTATCAAAAGCTTGTTTCAGGTCCAACGAAACCAATACCGTTTATTGTCCTTTCCTCCAGCGCTCGTCCAGAATTCGACGAAGCACAAATACTTGGTCCACTGTGCTCCGATTTCGTTAAAATGCCATTTGGTAGCCAGGCAGAGGGCCAACTTGATCAGTAAGCCATTTGAGCAGTAGTCTTGCGTAGATGTTGTATGCTGTTGAGCATAACGTGATGCATCTATAATCCTCTGTAGTTTTTGGGTTTGGAATTTTGGGAATAGGGACTTGAACTGTTTGTAACCATTCTTTGGGGACCTGGTTTGTTCTGAAAACTTCGGCCATGAGTTCTGTCAGCTTCACAAGCAGCTCCTCTGATCCATATTTGAAGAACTCGTTGTATAGGTTGTCCTGTCCTGGCGCACTGTTATTCCTGGTTTGCCATATAATAGACCTTATTTCTTCCAGTGTTGGTTCAGGGCCTGCTTCACGGTCGTCGTCCTCGATTATCAGTCCAATTCCCCTTTCCGCGTTAGAGTTTGCCATTTCTCTGAGTCTGTGGTTCCACTGTTGAATGCTGATATACTTTCTGTCTTTTGACTCCTTCTTTCTCTTGTTTTGCTTTATAAACCGGTTTTGGTCATTTTAGCAAGACGGTTCTCCTCCTCTATACCTAACAGGAACTTGTTGACTTTCTTAGCGAAGTGTTCCTGGTATGCTTTTTGTTTTTCTGCTCTTGCTTGCCTGGCAGCTTTGTTTAGTGCAGGATTCTTCCTGTCCTCTAGCCGTTTTTGTTGAGCCAGGAAATAGCGTTTGGCAGCTTCGACTCTACGAGGAGTTGGTGGTGATTCTTGACTTGCGAGTGTTTCATTCGCCGCGGAGACGACAAATGACTCAATTTTAGTCCAAGCGCTTTCCATGTCTTCGATTCTTCGGAACTTACTCTCCTGGATGATACACTTTGCCACCACAATGGCCGTGCCTCCACCCAGTCTCTCACGGAAGCATCCTTCTGTATTCACATTAAACCATATGTAATTTTTTGACTCTACGGTGCATTGTGCTAGGCGGGTTTCCTGTAATGCTGTTATCGAGTATCTGTTACTTATAAAGTGGTTATCCATTGCATTCCGTTTAGCTTCCTCCGAGCATCCTCTTGCGTTCCAACTAGCAATGATGAACTTATTCCCTTGTTGAGTTAGTTTCGACGATTGTTGCGAATCCATTCTAGAGCCAATAGTTAGTTGTGATGTATTTGGTCCTACATGACTCTGGATATTCGTTATGTATGATCTGGGAGGGTTTAAGCCTTCGCTATTGGTGCCAGTGTTGGATCTTTCCGGGTTTGATGCGAGTTTTTGGACAACACTGTCATAGTGATTCCTTGACGGGTTTGCTTCTGCTCCTGAATGCTACCCGGTATGCAATTCTTAGAACTCCATATGCTCTATACCTTTCACCAAACACCACGATAGGGCCGTCTTCGTAATACACCTCTATTTTCTTCCTGAAGATCTCGACTGCTGCAGCTATAGTCTCTTCCCCTCCCCATTCGTTGGTCACAGCTAGACGTTTTAGGAAATTAGTAGTCCTGAGTTCCAATGTTACACCCAAGTGAGGCATCTCTTCAGTTGTAACTGCTAAGGATTCCCTGAGGTCTTCCATGTGATTTCTTATATGATCTTCGTTTGGTTTTCTTGGGTTCCTTGCTTTGTGTTATACTGCTGAAGCACCAACGCAGAAAACAAGCAGTGTCCATCACCGATGATTTTCTTGACAAGTATGCTTCCATTATCGTATTTCATATGCTCCATTTTCACTTGATGTCTCCGCTCGTAAATAACCGGAAAGGAAATAGAAAAGGAAAAGGATAAATATATGGTAATATTATCACAACGCTCTTTCTTAAGATCTGATTTGTTTGTAAACTACTGCAAAAAATACAAAGATATAGAGGTGAACGAGAATTGAAATAATTTTAGAAAGCTTTAGAATTATGGTAATTTAATTACCTTTAAAATCTGATAGAACAAAAGTGCAAGTGTGACTAAGAGTAAATGTATAATTGATATGCAGAAAAACATGTATGTAATATATATATATATATATATATATATATATATATATATATATATATATATATATAAAGAAGTGATAGATTGAAGATAGGAAAGCATATGTTGGAACCTTAGTGGACCCACCCGGTTACTTCAATAGAATTGGTGTTAGTTATTACAACTCAATCTGAGGCGCACCTTAATGATGGATTTAATTTAAGACCCGGGAAACTGAATACGAAAAAAATGATAATAAAATAAAAGTTATATTACTGTTAAGTAAACCTTTCAAGTAAGAACGATAGCCAGTTAATATATCAAGCATTCCATTATCCAAAGCTAACATGTTAAACAAAAGAGGAAGTGCTACCAATTATATGCAAATGACTAATTACTAGGTAAGTATAATAACCAACACTCAGTTATTCATAAAACTATAGATAACGATCACATCATTAAGGCGCCATTGATCCCTTCAGAAATGCGTTATTGACAACAAAAACAAGAGAGAGAGGTGAAGAAAAAGAAAATTTGAAAAGAAAAAATAACAAAGTAATTGTTAGTGTGAGTTGATGAGAATAACTATAATAGACACATCCGCCTACCACCAAGAGTAACAATAAAGCAGGAGAGAAAAGTTAGTAACAATACAAAACTATACAACTAATCTAAGCTAAGCGGATGAACGTTGGTTTCGGGGTCTTGTTAGTGCTAGAGTGGTTAGTATAGACCCGTACTTAAGCCCTGGCGGTCCCTCTAACAATAGAGATAGGCAGCTGTTGTTAAATCATGCGCATCATGTTTCTATAGCTATGTTAAAGGTATGATAAATCAAGTTTCGAAGAAAGAAAAAAAAACAAAAAACAACTTAACTTTATAGAAATATCTCAGCTATAATTATTAGTATTAACCAAAAGACTAATTATATCGACACTTAACGAATCATCGTCAAACCCTTCATCCTTGACCAGGGGGACATTGCCACAGGCTTTTTCTGGAGCAAGACTAATGCAAAGCAGAAGTGGTAGGAAATTGACCAAGAGCTCGATTCATTTGGAGACTCAGATCAACAGAAAATGTTATGAGCTGTTGAAATAAACCTTAGAACTCTGTTTTGTTTTGTTTTAATGTACTTCTAAACGAAAATATACTGAAATGATTAATTTGTACTTGGGATTTGGTAATTTAGCCTCGAGTTAAGTCGTTTATGAAATTAGCACTAGGTTCCTAGAAGTATAGAGAAATAATACCCAGAATTAAGGGCACATTTTAAAGAGTTCAGAAGGAGACTTATCCCAAAGAAGCAGGAATATCTCAAAAAAAAAAAAAATCAGGACCGAACATCCTCGAAGTTCAAGCTCATACTTCCTAAAAGTTCAGGAGAGAACTTTCGCAAAAATCAGGAGAGGACTTCTCAGAGCTTTGGGAGAATTTTAAAGAAGAGGACTTCTTAGAAGTTTGGAACTTTCCAGAGGATCTGGAGTTCTTCGCCGGAATGCAAAATGCAGTAGTTTAGGAAAAAACCTTCTCGGTGTTCAGGAAGAAACTTTGGTTGATAAGCGTTAGAACGTCAGGAGAGAAATTCTCTGAAGTTTAGGAAAGAACTACCTAGAAGCACTAGTAAGGTTTGCCGAAATTCAGAAGAGAATATTTAAGATTTTCAGAATGAGGATTTCGAACAAATGGAAGCAAATTTTTATAGACATTTTGGAGAGGACTTCCCAAAGTTCAGAAAGTCAAGAAGGGACTTATCAGAAGTATAGAAAGAATAAGCTCAGGAAAAAGCATCCCGAATTTCAGGAAGAAACTTTACAGAGAGGGCACTATCTATCAAAAAAATCAGTAATTCCGAGTTCCAGAAGTTCAGGTAAATACTTCTGAGAAAAACAGGAATAAACCTTCCAATATTCAGGTAATATAGGGGGTAGTTCCTAATTGTTCAAGAATGAATTTCTCAGAAATTCAGGACCAAACATTCCCGGAGAAAACTTCCCTGAAGTTCAGAAGAGGACTTCTGAAAGGTTCAAGAAGAACCTTCCAACAAATTTAAGAAGATTTTAAAGAAACTCTAAGGAGAACTATCACAAAGTTCTGGAGAATTTTATTTTCACAGGTAAGTTTGGATCGTATCAGAAGTTTATAAAGTAAATAAGTTCAGGAAAAAAAAATAGTGATGGGTTATATCAGGGATATAACTGCGATGTTCTTGTAGGACCGTGTTGGTGTATAGTCATTATGGTATCATCTAATTTAGACATATTATAACAATTAATAACTAAATATAATTTATACATATATCAAGTTGAATAATAACTTTTTCATTATTTTACTTTAACCCGTCACTTCTTATGAAGTTTTCTACATACTGCACATTTGTCACGTAGGGTTTAGTTGACACAAGCATCGTTTTTCGCTGGGAGGTTCCCGGTTGCGTTATTGCTTCGAAAGCGGATGCCACCCACGCGGATGTCAGTTGCAAAACTTTACAAGGCTTCCTTCGGGTTCGTAGATGAGAACACGCAGGCGATAATTTGCGAGGAAACAATCAGACACCGACAACAAAGCAAAATAATTTTGCAGCTGAGGGGTGTGACTATTGCGGTATTAAACATGGAATAAAACCTAATGAAATAAAAAGAAGAAGACAATTTGAACCATTTGTTATCCGTTTTTGGGGACCCGGAAAGGGAAAAGCATATTTTCAACCTGTCCATACGCTAAATTGTATGAGAGCAAAATTGGTCATTTTTTAGTTAAAAATTGAACTACTTATATTAATTGCACTTGATTGAAATATTAATGCAAAATGCATTAATGCAAGTTTTTCCGTTCAAATGGTGTTTAAATAAAGTCATTCTGTTGAGTCGAACGAGGGTTATTAGCGTTCAAAAACCATTCACTTTAGCGTAACACTCTCATTTTTCAAAATTTTGAAATGACACCCGGTAGAGAAAAAAGAACAGTTAAAACTTACCTAAGGTTTCTGGAAGGTTAGGTTGGGTTGTTAGATGTAAATTTCCGGGAACATCAGAAGTAACTGCCAAGAAGATCATGAAGAAACTTGCTAAAAGTTTTGGATCAAAATTCTCAGAATTTTAGTATTTTTCTTTTATCTTTCGAGAGAACCCACCTGAAATCCAAGAGAACTAAAAAAAGGAAAAAAAAAAGGTTAAATATCAACACAGCAACCTTTGGATGTTAAATGTTTAAAGAAACAATGCTGTCAATGGCTTCAGTAGCGTCACGCTAAAGTTAGTTGGTAATAACTAGATATTACCATCTAACTTATTACGAGAACCGAAGTGACATTTGTCACTTGGTGAAGTGAGAAAAGTCACCTGCAGTGACGTGACTCTTTATTTAATTTACCCAAAAAAGTCACGTCACTGCAGGTGCCTTTTCTCACTTCACCAAGTGACAAACGTAACTTCGACTCTCGGAATAACCCTCAATAACTCCTTTTCATCTCTGAAATTGATATCTACTCTTCTCCACATATTCCACATCTTCCTTGAAAAATACTTCTAATCGCAACTTTAGAACAGTGCTCAAATGAGGTTTTCTGAATAACAAAAATATTAGTGTAATTTACAAAACAAGAGTAAAAATGTCAATACCTATTCTCCGTCTGTCAGTAATGGCAGCTTAAATGAAGAAGGTCCTGAATAATTGTATGGTGTAATATTTCGATGAGATTCTGCAAAATTTCAACACTTCAGCAAACTATCGAGTTCGGTTGCTGACTCGAGCAGAATGAGACGGCTTCTGTAACGTTTGCATTAAAAAACATGGACAAAAATTGCCGATTTTTCATGGGTTTACCTTCACCCGCACTGACGAAACTACCCATGCTGCATCAATCATAGTAACCCATGAGTCAGCAGACAAAATTTGACAGCTCTATCAGTCGAACTGTAACCATGATGGCAAAAACAGTGAAGCACCTCCGTTCAAAAGTGTGCGCGTTAGAAGAACGGCACCCCGCCGCGTCGAAAACGGACATCGTGCGGCACTTTGTGGACGCCGGATACGCCCGTTCCGGCATCTACAACATCTTGGCACTATTAGACAGAGCAGAACAAGCAGAGCATCGAAAGCAATCCCGGTTGCAAAGGATGCTGAAGAGGAAGACCGAGGGAAAAGTGGCTACATCGCTGCGTGCGTTCGGCCGGAAGGTCGGTTCAACCGGTCAAACAGTGAAAAAGTACCTGGCGAACATGAACACACATGTCAGGAAGTGGAAGTCGCGCCCACTGGTTTCGGAGCTGCAGGCAACGACGCAGCGGAAGCGGCTGAATAAGATGGTCAACTCGATTTTCTCGGCGAATCGTGACGACTGGCAGGGCACTTCGTATTTTACTTCCCCCACGACGGAAGTGAGCTCCGAAGGGAAGTTCATTTCATACACAAAGTTCCCCAAGAAGGTGCTGCTGTGGCTGACAATCAGCGAGAAGGAAATGTCAAAGCCGCTCTTCTTTTGCTCCGGAATGGCCGTGAACGGGGAAATTTATAGTACGAAATTCCTGCGGGAACTCTGAAATTTGTGTATAAATTACACTTTCCAAAAATAAACCTTTTTCCCCTTAAACATGCGATGTAGTTAATGAACACTTGGTAATACAGATTTGGGTCAGAATCACCGACACGTAAATTACATTGCAATTCTTTTAAAAGACGAGTTTGACCATTTGGAAGATTATCAAGTGGGTCCCCAAAGTGTTCTTTTATTTTTTTTTCAAATTCCATGTTTCCACAATATTGTCCTATAATGCCTGGTTTCAAACTGAAATTCAGTGTTAGATTCAGCATAAGCAATTATTGTTGATTTGGATTATAGGTAAATATGACGTGTGGTGATTTATCGTTAATTGTTTTAAGAATAGCATTGCTTTTCGGTGCTTGGAATTCAAATTGCTTGCAGTTGGTGTATTTCTATTTGACAGATAATTGGAAAATTGAGTTGACGCATGCATCACGAGCTGTACCAAGTTTTTGCAATAGAGGATTTTATTAAGAAAATGAAATACGGCAGACTACAGTGGGCTGGTCATTTGGTACGAATGTCACTTTCGCATAGATCATTGCAGTTAGCCATCAAGCCGATAGTTAGGTTAATTGCAGACTATCAATCTAAGGATTTTTGCTCGAACGATAGGTTTTTTTACATTACATTTGGGGTGATAAAATTGGGGGTAGACAAAATCGAGGCGTGATATAATCGGGTCATCACTTTATTATATGTCAAAGATGACATTTGTGCTCACAAAGATTCATACTAAGGTATACTATTATTTTCGCCTTAACCATACACATAGAAAATAAACCACATTGATTAGGAGCATCTTTTAATAGTTCTCGGTTATCTACTTGAAAATTCAGCACCTCGTCTTCTGCCACCTTCAATAAAACAAGATTAATTATCCTCCTACTTTTCCACTTCAAATTGAGCTATTCATAACCCACGTAGACATTTCGATAGTGTGGAAGATGGGAGTAGAGGCAATAATCCAATTCTCTAATCTTCACCCTAGCCTATTTCCGTCATCGAAAACTAGCGAAAATAATGACTAACATATGACACCTCTTCATTCCCAGACAAGATACATCTGTACTCCACCCAGTTCCCGGCAGTTGATCCATCCCAACCTTAGAACCCGCAAACACTGCTCCCACCTGATGCTGGATGGATAAAATGTGCAATCATCGTGATGAACCCCGCGGATTTCCAACAACGATCCTGTCTTCGTCTCGACGATTGATGAGATAGCAAACGTGAAAACAAATCGATGCTGGATTGCGTCGGTCGAGGAACACATTTCCCCGGCTGACAGCTCGCTGTCAAAGTCGATTTATTTGTACCTTCATATATCGAAAGCTACGCGCTCGGTTGGCTCGTGGTGGCGGGTGATGCTCGTAAAGGTATCATCGCGCAATATATGGCAGACAGTCTGACAGCGATGCTTCGACCTCTTCAAAAGTGAGCAAGACGAATCGAATGGAACAGATGGTCCTGACATCGGTACTTGATGGGCCCAAAGCAGTCCCTGATGCTGAGCGAGTGACCTAATTTGATGCTATTTAAAGCGACAATCAACAAACCCCGAACGGGGATTTGATTTTCATAACTTCTCAGAAACGGATTCCATTACTGGAGCTCATTTTCATGCACATTAGATAAGGATTTTTATTGAAACCACATTTGTACGGCTGCGGAAAGCCCCAGCCATAGTATTTCCACATGCCTGCCCAGTTTGCCGGGAAAGGTCTTACCATTATTGCTTGAGGCGCACATATTCGCATCCAGAATTGTATACTGCGATAAAATGTAAATCTAACAGAACTTGTAATCGAACCCTAAACATTCCTTTTCCTCGGCAGCAGTGGTCATTTTTAAAGGCCGCCCTCTCCGGATCGGGATGTGAAATAAATGAGACTAGGTAGTTGGGGGAGATTCCCGGAAAAAAGCACCCACTCCTTCGCTGTGCTGTGTGGGGTAGAAGCGTACTTCCTTGGCATAACAACATGCGTCCGACAAGGCAAATGGCGCTTCTGCCCTGCCCTCACAGCTAGGAAATTATGAAAACTAAGTTTGAGAAATATATTTATTTTATGCATGGAAAATAAATACCGTTGCGTTGCGATGCTCCTTCCAGCAAAAGACTTGGGGGGAGGGGCACCGAACAGGAAATACATATGAGCGAAAGAAAAAGGCAGCGAGGGCAGAGATTGCGTTTCAGGAGTTGAGTGAACGTGTGCAGTTTTCCTAGTCGGAAGAGTGGATAGTATACTTTTTTAAGCTCTTCCGGAGCGAGGGAGGTTGGAAGCAAGGAAATGTTTGCATTCTTTAACAGGTTGCAAGATCGGTAAGATGAACTGCTCTTTTCGGGGGAGTTTGCGAGAACGACGAGAACTTTGAATGATCATTGCGAAAGTGAATTTTAATATGGTCGTATCAAATTCAGTAAAGGAAGATGCAAACTTCATTCTCGAAACTCTACCGTGCATTCTGACGCTAACTATGGGGTTAATTTTGGAAGTCGTGTCGACCGTCACTTTGCTCGACACTTCTATTTTGCTCAATGACAAGTTACGGCATTACCAAATATAGCATTTCCGTTAAATTGTATGGACTTCCGAAGAACGAAGTTCGTCGAAGAAAGTGGTTGTCTTATTGTGGTTTTCGAAATTCATGTTAGAACTACCAAGTGATCCACACCTTTTGGTTTATTTTTACAATTTTAAGTACTACAAAAAATAGGACCGAGCAGAGTATGGTATTACTTTTGTTCTACATAAAAAGATCGTATTTTTGCGTTTTTCAATACATTCAATACATTTCAATACATCGAGAATCTTTCTGGGAAGGAATGGTTTAAGCTATGACAAGGTTATGGGTCAGTTTAATTCAACGATTGCATCGTTGAATTGTTGTTTCATACACGTTTTAGAAATGTTATGGTTGTGTGACGTTATCACTCGCACTGCTCAGCAATGTTTACAATATTTTATCTTCTAACACAAGCAAGCTGCTTGTTGGGCCAGACCTCATTTTTTTTCTTCTCTGATCGGGACATAAACTACTGCGACCAGTAATTTGATCTATTGGAGTATATCCCGTATCCTTTGTTTAATGCATGTCGAGTTACTTCATCACTATTGAGAAATGATGAAGTATTCGGTGTTGTTACAGTTGTCATTGTTTGTTGTTGGCAATGACTTAAGTTCTATTGAAAGTTTCCGCTATTTAAACCCTTTGAGGAGTGAGTGTTCTGGCAGCACAGGCCGTACACAGACATACGCGCTGACGACGTAAACATGTCAGATGACATACGGTAAGAAGAGTAGAAGAGAGGAGAGAGAGTGAGTAAGAAAGATCCCGTTCATACCAATTTTTGAGTACACTGTATGCCATCTCTTTTCTCAATTTCGTAAAAAGTGGATCTACTCAAAAATTGAGTTGATCCACTTTTAATGAAAATTGAGTAACATTTCCGTGAGAGAAAAGAGTAGCATACAATGACTCAAAAATTGAGTAAAGTGACGGGAGGACGTCAAAGGTAGTAGAGAGAAGAGTTTAATAGAAGTTGAGAAAGTTATGCGTTTATTTTTACTTATTTGGTGGTTAATTTGAGTGGAGTAGCGGCGTATTCAGTGAAATTTGGTTGTACGATCACAACACAGAAACCGGTGAGAGTTAGATAGAATAAACAATATGAATAAAATTAGATCTCATTCGTAACAGCTGATTTCATAGAGGGTGAACGGTACAGTGGTGCCTAATCTGATTCGCGCGTCCCACGAGCAGTCACATTAATATTCACCATACGACATAGTAGGACAGACAGGTAAAACTTGCAGTGCATGACAATTGTGATAATTTAAGAAATAATTATAGACAGAAATTCGCTAAAACGAGGAAGTTGTCGACGGAAAACAAACTAAAAATTGTAAGTAGGAAAACTATCGACACTAAGAATTAACACGACAAAACGTTAAATTAAAAAATTAAATTCCACAGTTTGATCATCCTGTGAACTGCCGTTCTACGCATAATTGTCCCATATTGCTTTTTGAAGATTTTCATTTTTCTTAATAAAACGGTCTATTTTCACGTATATTTAAGCAAACACAAACAAAAAATATTAGTTATTCGAAAACTTCTCGAAAAAATACCAAGTCTGTTTGTCCCATTGTGAAATTCTACGCATAATTGTCCCACTAGCGAAGTATCCAAAAGCAATGTATTTTACTTCAATTTTCAGAATTATATAAAACTAGAAGCTAAGAACTAAAAATCGATGTGAGTGGAAAGCGGCAGGGGGCAGAGCGTCTCCGTTCGAAAACGTAAGGATAAGATTTCTAACAGTGGGTTCACAAATATAGGTCACTTTAATTTGCACACAATTATGGGCACTTCCATTTTATTTGCACAGTGAACGGATTGACCAACAATGGTTACTAACTGACAAAATTATTGAGGGGTTAAAAAATACCGAAGTTTTTCAAAAAAGAAAAGAAATTTTATTTAATTCCAAATACATAAACATAGTTCATAAAAAAACATGGTTATTGCTCAGTTCCTTTCATTGTAGGCAGGTTCTCAATGAATTTGAATTTTGTTCTGGAACATCTTTATGCTGCTTTGACAGCAACGCCTTCTTTACCGTCGATCCCTCAAAGAGAATTCTACCATGAGACGTGTTGATTCATCATGATCTTATTTGCGATTATTTTTAGTTGCTTCTTTTAGAAGTTGTTGAAATAAATCATGTGTTGACGTCTACGGAATTAGTGTATTCTATGTAGTAACGCCATTTTTCAATTTGGATGTTCCAGATACTTTCAATTTACGGTCGCGAGTGAATCTAGTTCAGTGTGTATTGAATAACTGTTAATTTCGTTCGAGTTCATAATGATGCCATTCGCCGCTTTTCGTTTCTTGGCAAAATTCTCCTCCTGGATTTCTTATTTTGTTTTATTTCTTGGGTTTCGTAAAAGCTTCTTTCAGAATCGTCACATATTTCTAAGGATTTCGCTGGGAAGCTTTTCGCATTCGGTGCTCGGCACTTACTCGAGCTGCTGAATCGCTCTCCCGATCCGTCAATGAGATCGAACCCGTAAAAATCGCCATAACTATCATCACTTTCGTATGCAACACGGCCAACGCATCCATTTTCGATTTCGAGTAAAACTTTCAAAATTCTCAGTGGGACTCTTATGCGTAGAAATGTTCAATTTATTCCATATTTCTCGGCATAACAGTCCCACCGATCATTTTTCGTTAAAGTAACATAAATTGAATCTACAAACGAAAAAAAAATTATAGGATTCATCGGATATGATGGTTTCCAACGTTATTTTGGACAAAAAAGCATTATTTATTACGCCAATTCTTTCCCGATAACAAAACTATGTTTTAACTATAATTGCATTTTGCTCAGTTGTCTTTTTTTCATAATGGGACAATTATGTGTAGAACGGCAGTGAAGGTGATAGCCAAAAACGGTTTGTTTTTACATCCGACCTTTGATCCGAACAGTGAGAGCACTCTTCAAAGGCGCGCCCCTTTATCAGCCAAAACCGAATTCATTGCAAAAAAAAAAAACAAACAATGACTCCGATATTGATCATGCATCAGAACCCTAGTCCTAACCAATTCAAACTATAGAACATCAAATAGAAAATGAGAATTCACATAAATGAAGACTAACCATGTTTTCCTTATTCCAAGCTCATCCTCGGTGGACGAATCCGAGTTTTGTCGCGTTTTTTCCCAAGACATAAAATGTAATAAGGACTATTATACGTTCCTTTGACTACAAAAAAACAAAAATGGTCCCTAGTTTGAATTAGTTCAGACTAGGGTTCGGTGGTAGATCTGATACCCCGTAACGCACCACGAAAAGGTGATCTACCAGCGTTACGGGTTGGCCAGACCTCATATAAACGTCATTGTATTTTGCTATTACATATGTCAAAAACGACGAAATTTTGTCGACTTGGTCGACTCAAATCGACCCCTCAGAAACTAGTGATCTGTCATATTTTGTCGAGTAATACTCGTTCACACTACAACTTATATTACGCGATATAGACTATCTTGATATCAGCATCTATACATCTAGTTTTCATTGGAAATAATGTGCATGGCATTTGATGTTAAGATACTCTATATCAAGTAATAGAGGTTGTAGTGCGAACGGGGTGTAAGGATTTGTTTTGATATGTGTTAGTGGAAATTGACAGAGCAGGTTAACACTGGTCAACGCAAACATATTCTAGTTTCATTTAACAGGTATTTTGAATTTGCTCGCCAACATCATATTAGTTTAAAAAAAAAACATTTGTATTGTCTAGTACCTGCGCAATGTTTTTTTTCACCGTTTTGCGATACTAGCGTATCTCCAACAGACATTCCGGGATGTTCTTGCGTTAATGCAGTTATAGTCGAACAGGTTGGGTGATTGGTTTTCTGGATTGGTACGGACAACAGCTTCCATCTCCTCATCGTTTTTATATCCACAAAGCTTAGCAGCGTCTACCACTCGTCGCACGAATGCGATGTTGGATTCTCCTCCAAGTTGCACCATACTTATAAATTTGCCAAGTTGCCAGATTATGTATTTTCTGGTGTAGAGGATTGGCATCTCCAGTTAAATTCAGGGCAAGGATTTGTTGCTCTTTTTCGGATCTCGCTGTAGCTAATTCGGTTCTCGTGACTGATAGTTCCTCCATAAGTTTGTGCTTAGTGCTTGAACTTTTTGACACTTCCTTTAAAGACAAGAGATATATACACTTAGACCAACCGCACCAATACGGTAATATCGGTAAATTGTTACCCTGTTTGACAACTCGGTACTGCACCGGTCGGTGGTTGGTAATCGCGTTGGGAAATGACAATTTGCTCGCTTGGTGAGCAGCCGGTTCGTAAATTTGACAACCCGACCCAACCGTAGAAGAAATTGACGATGAAGCGTTTGGCTGGAAGTTTCCCAAGATCCAATCTTTGGGACAAACCAGCACGTCGAAAACCTGTACGGAAAAGTCTTCAAACTATACATTGCACGAAATATTTAGAGAAACGAAACCGATGCGAGAATAAATTTGAGTCTTATTGTGTTACCTTTTGATGAACGACCGGTGCGAAAGTGGGTGGCTAAATCAAATAGGAACGCTCTTAGTTATCAAAATATTACCCAGATATGAACCCACCGGTGGGGTTGGTCTTAGGGAAGGTCTATTAATTACGTCACGCAAAAAATGACTTTTTATAACACCCCCGCCCCCCTTCCTTGTCACATTGTTTGTATGGACCTTCAATTTTTTTGTATGGATCGCCACGTTTTCCCGAACACCCCCCCCCCCTCCCTCCTCCCTCTTACTGCGTGACATAATTAATGCCCTTCCCTTAGTTTCTTTTGACCTCCAGAGAACTCAGTTATTCATCGAATGTTACTCTGCCTCGACTATCAGAGATCAAATCAATTCCCGTGGACGCTGTCTCGGCTACAGATCCATAAGCACAACGATTATAAATCTTACCTTTTGGGAGATGACTTGGTTCCAGTACCAGCTAAGCCATTGTCGAAATTCTCATATACCCCCTCCCCAGAGGCCGAACGAACTTGTAAGATTCCATGGCTTTTCAGATTGAACGGGGACACACGCGGTCGATCAAGTTTCTCGACTTGATGTAGCCGATGTGAAGACGAGGAGACAGAGGGGAACTCTCAAAACCCTCGTCCCTTTGGTGATCCGATGTCGATGCGTCCGAAATGCCGCCGGTTGCGTTCGTAATGCCGCCGGTTGCGTTCGTAATGCCGCCTGTTAACTGACTGAGCTGTCATTTGCCAATGGCGCTCTTTTATAACTGGCAAACTAGCAACTCCACCAATCATGGATTACCATTCGCCTGCCTATCATACGCTAAAGGGTGGAACGGTCAAAACATGGTCGACTCAAATATGACGTAGTTTTTTAATCGTAATTCATAAATTTGTCAAACATGATTCAGTGCACACTGATTAGTTTGTTATATAATTGATCAATCTTTTTTTCTTTTTGAAGTCCATCGTCTACAAAACACAGGAACATTATTTGATTAGGCTTCCGATTCTCTAAATGCGCACTGTCGGGCTTCAAGTTTCGCACCTTCCATCAAGCTTTGTACTGCTGTTATATCCACCTTATTCGATGCTGAACGCTACTTTGCCTTGAACGGGTTTTCACCTCCAACTGTGTTTAAGTTCTCTTGAGGTTTCTTTCTCTCTTCCTTTGGTTGTTGGGTTGTTGGCTTATCATCTCGATTTGGTGTCAGTGTAATTTTATAGGTTGACAGTCCGGTTCGTTACTTTGATTTTTGCACTGTTGTGTGGGATTTATGAACCAATTTGTTTCCGATATCTCTAATGGAAAGGTTGAGATTGCGTTTGATATGCTGGCCACTAATCTTCCGGTCGATGCGGATTCCTGATTTCAGTTTCCTTCTGACCCGGGCTTCCTGGGAGTCGTGAGACGTTCTACAAATTTCTATATAACATTTGTCACGGTTGATTTGGCGATATTAAATAATTTTACCAAGTCGGCGTTGGAATAATTTGGATTTTGCTTAAGCGCCCGCAAAATTTTAATACGCTGCACTTCCTGCTTAGATGCCACTTTGACAATTAAATAGAAAATGGCTAAAACAAAATATATGCAACATTCCGTATGCATACACCTACAAAAATGAGGTGTTTTCAGATTTTTTTAAATGCACGATTAAGAAAACTACGTCATATTTGAGTCGACCAAGTTTTGACTGTTCCATTCTTTAGCTCAAATTAAAATGATAACTAAATTTGTTATGCTATAACAGCTGATGCCACAATGATATCTTGGATAACAGAATCTGTAACTTATATGATGAATACACAAGACTATTCAAATATGTAAACCGAAAAACACATTAACATGTGCATAACTGTTGAAATTGCAGATCCTGAAAAATATTATATGATTAAAACAATAATATAATAGAATGAAAATTGTACGATGTTATAGTGAAATACTAAATAATATACATTTTTTTTATATATATAAAACAAGTATTCACAAATCACATCGGACATTCACTGGTCTGTTACTGAAAAGCCAAATTAGGTATTTCCTAAGATCCCAAAGTTCCTGGAAAAGTTGAAAAACAGAGTAGAAAATATACAAAAAATCAAGGCACTCTTCAACATCATTGTTGAATGGGAGCGTTAGCGACCGCTGAAGAACGACGTCACTTAATGCGGAAATTGCCTCCCCTTCGGACACTGTCACATTGAATAACGTTGTGGAAAATGTGCTGGAGCCCACGGGACTGCCGAGTGCAGGCCATTGACAAGTCTATATCAATAGCAGTGATTGACAGTAGACAGGATGTCCTGGGCCCAAATTGGGGCCCAAACTATGGGCCCGCTGTCAGCTGTCAAATAGAAGTCTAATAATTTGTTTTGGTTTTTTGTTTTGCTGTGAAACACCACAGAAAGCGATCTTTCTGCTTTGTATGACGTACACAACGATAACGAGCAACAACAGACACAACTTACAATGTTGACATTATTTTGACAGCTGAGCTTGCTGAGATGTTGTGTACGTGAAAAAGTGGTCCTTGTCATAGGCCTGGTCGAGTGCATCCAAATCGACGAAGGTGTCGAGCCAAAGTGCGTCAACTGTGGTGCCAATCATGAGGATAGCAACGAATCCTGCCCAAAGCAATTGGAATACATTAAAATTCGCAAGATATCAACATCTCAAATCAATCAAAAATTCCAGCGCCGCCCGCTTCCACCGGTGACGGAAGAACACTTCCCGCAGCTCCGGACAATATACCAAACTTATTTCCTCTTGATGGAAACCACCGACAGCAAATCCACCAGCCGACCACCTCAGTTCAACACCGATTTGTAGCCGCCGTGACAGTCCTACCAGTTCAACATACCCCTCCTCCAGTCTGGAGAAATCTGGCAACAAACAGATCAGCAACCCATTAGTCTGATGATGACCTTCACACGCCGGAACAGATGATGGAGTTCATCCAGAACCTGCATCAACAACTGCGCCGTTGAGGGAGCAACAAGTCAACGCTGCCGGCATGGTGCTGATGAACTTCATCAACAAATATGGACCGTGAAGCCACCATCAAGATCCTGAATTGGATTGCTTATTCCGTTCGGAACAAAAACATCGAGCTAACGATTTTCTTAATGAGAAGGAAATCGTTATCCTCATTATCACGGAAACTAACGTCAAACCTGACGTTAATTTATATATTCCTGACTTTTGGATCATCAGACTCGATCGGACCAATACCAGAGTAGGGGGCGTTGCTATTGCGTTGCGACTGCTGCCCAGGTTTCCAACTCAAAGCAATCAAAGCCATCGGTGTGGAGGTAAACACCACCGTTGGACCAATTGTCATCAACGCAGCCCCCTGCCTCAAATAAGCGGCCACGGTCCTACGGTAAGACATCGTAAAGCTAACTCGGCGCCGGGGGCAGTTCATCATCGCTGGTGACCTCAACGTAAAACGCGAAGGCTGGGGGAACACCCGTCGGAACACCAACGGATCCATCATCCAAAATGACCTGGAGGAGGGTCACTACACTATTCTAGGCCCGGATTCTCCAACCCGGATGAGTCGAGCTGGGGAGTTTTCAACCCTCGACATTTTCCTCACCAACATCGCTCAGTCGGTAGTACACCAGGAGCTTACCTCAGACCACTATCCGGTGGTGACCGAAGTTGGCTCCTCGACCAGCCGGCATCGGATCACCAAACTGTGTCGATTACGATGCACTCCCGGAGACGCCCGAAGACATCGACCGACAACTGCGTGCCATCTTCGAAGCAATCTCTCGGGCCCAAGAGCAACGCCATGTTCCTTCAGTAAACCAGGTGAATGATTCTCTGAACCTTGACAGGACTACCAAGTACATTATAGGAATCCGTAACTCGATCCGAAGATAATTTCAACGCATCGGTCTACCTCACCTAAAGACCAGTTCAAACCGCCTTACTAAAATTATTCAAGCCAGGATGATGAAGATTGTGCACAACCGTTTTGGAAGTTGACCAAAATTCTGAAAAACAAGCCCAGACCAATTCTGCCGCTTAGTCCGCCCGACCAGAACTCGGTACCATCTCAACTTATCACCCCTGTTGAAAAAGCCAATGCACTAGGTCAACATTTTGTGAACTCACACAACCTTGGCCAATCTATTGTGAGTCCACATGAGCCTACTGGTTTTTAACAGATGTTGGAAGCTTGGCTACTTTCGATCTTACTGGAAAATAGCCAGTTATCTCTATTTGCAAGCCTGGCAAAGATCCTGCAAGCGCCAAAAGCTATGGCCCTATCAGCCTTTTGTCCTCCATTTCGAAACTGTTCGAAAAGCTAATCCTCAGCCATTTACAGGATTTCGCAAACTAGAATAACATCTTCCAGGAACAATTTGGGTTCAGGAAAGGTCACTCTACCATTCACCAACTGACGCGAGTAACTAACATCCTCAAACGGAAATACCTTGGACATCTGCCATGGCATTGTTAGACGTCGAAAAGGCGTTCGTCAATGTCTGGCACGATAGTCTGGCGTTTAAACTGCATCGATATAACCTCCTGATCTATCTTGTTAAGATCATCAGTCATGTCAGGTCTTCCTGAACAATTCCCATTCTGAAACGTTTAACGTTGATGCTGGTGTTCCCCAGGGTAGCCTCCTACTATCTTACCTTATTCAACATCTTCACGTCAATGTTTGCGGACGATACTGCCATCATTTACAATGGTCGAGTGATTCGTGCTCTGAATTAAAAACATCAGGAGGGCCTCAATGTTCTGTCCGATTACTTCAACAGCTGGAGGATTTGTATCAATGCAGCTAAAACCCAGACGATTCTGTTCCCGTGAGTCACCTCGAGTCATTTCGCCACGAGATGTCAAATTCCACCTCTGTAACACTCCGATCGATTGGTCCGGGGATGTAGTCTACCTCTGTATCACCCTTGATAGAACGTTGTTGTTCCAATCGCATTTTGACAAAACATCAAATAAGTGTAGAACCTTGTTAACATCTCAGTATTCGCTGATCAACAGACAGAAAGTCCGCTCTATCGACCAAGAACAAGCTTGCGGTCCATAAACAAATCATTTTTCCCGTGGTCGAGAACGGTTTGCCAATCTGGGATAGTTGCGCCAATTGCCACCATCATAAACTCCAGGTAGTTCGGAACACCATCCTTCTGATGATTCTGAACTGTCCTCCAAGAACCAGAATCTTTGAGATCCATCGCCTGGCCGGTCTACGGACTCTCGGCGAGAGAAAAATGATAGTCCTGGAAAGGTTTAGAGAATCCTGCCTGAGGTCATCACATCTTATCATCACACAGCAGATGAACTAGATTTAAGTTATTGTAGTTAGGTAGGTTATCAACTTTTTTAAATTAAACACACTCCCACGAGGGAAAACCATACATTATGTAGAAAAAACAACACCAATCAATTTAACACAAAACATAAAACTAAGTTTTTGAAGCTGTAGGCTAACCACTTGACATTTCAAAAATTTAGTTTTTTGTTTTGTGTTGAATTGTTTGGTGTTGCTTCTACATAATGTGATACATAGAAATGTAATCTATATAAATAAAAATGAGTTCGGATTTCCTTTGTCACGATTTAACTCGCGAGCGGAAGGACCATTTGGCAAGATTTTTGCTTTGTTGGATTCGTCTTGGACACCGGAAGGTTCTTATGAAGGTTTGAAACCCCTCCCTCCTCTGGAAAGGAACACAAATTTTTGAATAACTCGAGAGCTTATCAGGTTAATGGAACCAAATTTGGCATGTGGAGGTTTTCGAAGGCAAGAAATATTTCTAAGTTGACTCGAGCCCCTCCCTTCTTTTTGAAAGGGCGGGGGGTTCAAACAAATGAAACTTAAATTTTTATTATAATCGAAGACCCCGGGTGATGGTTCGAGAACTAATCAAGCAAATGGAACCAAATTTGGCATGTGGGGGGTTTTGAAGGCAATCATTGTATGGTGGTTTGAGAAACCACCCCCTCTGGAAGGGAGGGCTCCCATACAAATGAAACACAAATTTCTACCAAAAATGAGAATTATCCAGGATATTTAAACACAAAACGTGTATTTCTCGGGTAAGAAGCATGTTTTGATAGAAGTTTGAACCCCTGCTTATTCAAGAGAAAAAAACTCATTCCGAAAAAAAACCTTAAAAGTGCCAGTTACATTAATTTTTTCTTCATTTAGTTGCAAGCGTAGCAGCGCACGCACCGGGTTCAGCTAGTAATTAAAACAAATGAATTAAAAACACATTTTAGTAGTAGTAGTAGTTTCTTGTTGGTAACCGATGTGATTCGGTAGGAAATTGATCCGAGTTCGGTGTTATTTTCAAAGTGTGTAAGCATACTGCAAACGTAACGAAGGCATTCTGCCGCACGTGTGGAATTTAACCTAAGGAGTGTATCGAATATAAGCTATCCACACACATTTGCGTTGTACGCATGTATTTGTGATGGTTTTTTTATGCTCTGAACACTGCATGCTGTGCATTTGACTGTCAGCTTTCTTTTGTTTACTTGTTTGTGCGGTTCAATTTATGCGTTTTTAAAATGTCGCGTATTGAAAAGGAAGTGAAAATTAAGGATCTGGACACATGGCTAAGTGAGAAGGGTATTACTATGCGAAAATTGGCGAAGCGGTTTGAAATTCATCATGCGAGTGTTAAAACCATCATTAATAAGTTTGTGGAACACTATTCTTTGGATGAGCTACCAGGAAGAGGCAGAAAACCCGGTTCTTCCAACCCGAAACTGGAGCAGAAAGTGGTATCTCTAATCATGAAGAACAAATCAATGTCAATACGTGATTTGGCCAAAAAACCAGGAAAGAGTGTCGGAATGATCCAGCGTATCAAGAGGCGAAACCACCTGAAGACCTACAAGAAGCAGAAAATCTCGAAACAAAGTGCAGAACAGAAGAAGCGTCCGGATGCATGCGTTTTTATGGACGATGAGACCTATGTAAAGGAGGATTCAAAAACCCTTCCAGGTCCACAATACTTTACTGCCGTCGTTGGGGAGGATGTGAGCGATGCGGACAGGTCGATTCAAGTGGAGAAATTCGGTCGAAAGGTACTGGTATGGCAAGCAATATGTTTCTGTGGTTTGAAGTCAACCACTTTTTACACTACCGGAACTATAAATGCGGAAATCTATCGATCTGAGTGTCTCCAAAAGAGATTGTTGCCGTTATATAAGAAGCATAGTACACCTCCACTGTTTTGGCCGGATTTAGCGTCGGCTCACTATTCCAAAACCACTCTCAATTGGCTTGCGGAAAAGGGTATAGATTTCGTTGAGAAAAATATAAATCCACCAAATTGCCCTCAGCTTCGACCCATCGAACGTTACTGGGCAATCGTGAAGAGGGTCTTCAAGAAGAGCATTCGATCCAAAGTTCGAAAATTCAAGAAGGAATAACTTAAATTTCATCCGGTCTTCATTAGGTTCAAGTTTAACCTCGTACAATAAAGGATCAACTTTTTGTATGAATAAAATATCGGTTTTCAACATAATTTGAAAGAAAGTTTGTGGATAGCTTATTTTCGATACACTCCTTAAATTGATCAACTCTGCACCTAATAAAAAAATCTGTGGTCCATCTTGAATGCATTAGTTTATGCGTAAGTACTAACGTGAATATCTTAAATTTTACGAAACTCGTAGAACAGCAACACTCGATTCTTCCTTTAGCGAGGGAAAGTTCATTTTGAAATTTGAAAACCTATTTTCTGATCGACTCCACCATCCGCAGCAAAATCCCATTAAAATCCTAGAATCGGCTTAATCTCAGGTAGCTCATAAAATTTAACTACCCGGCAGTAGCCGCTGGCTCAGAAAAATCGCTTCCGTTTTCCAGCTTCGCAAGCAGTAGATTATCCGTGAAAATGAGTTTCCTATAATGAATAATTAATAGCTCTGAATTTTTGGATGCAAATTGCTTCCGAAAACATCAATAACGAACGTAGGAAAAGCAGCGCTTTCCGAACGCTGCTCTCGGATTCAAAGGGGTGCAAAACCCGTACTGGGAAATAGAATGTAAATGTTGACGGAAATGTAACTTGAACCAAGTTGTCCTACCAAAAATCCCATGAAAAAGCAGGTTGGCATCATTTGCTTGCATCGAAAACTTGTTGGACCGATAAAATACTCATCAAACTAGCTGCTAAAATAGACAGTAGTTGGAACCATTCGTACGCTCAACTTTTTGCACTGGGAAAATCCTCGTGGAAAGATCATAGTCGGAACAAAAGTCGCTTTTTTTATTCAGTGCAAGAGTTGAAAAGCGAACATTCCAACCAGTTGAAGTTGCAATCGTTTCGACCAGTTTCGATTGAATCAACTTCTCATGTTTGCCATTACAGTTCTGAGGGGTTTTTTTTCTCAGTCAAGAAAATATTATCAAATTCAAAAGTTTACATCGGTTATTAATGTTTTCGTGAGTGGAAACTTCATGCTAATATCCCGCCACATTCCGTTGGCTCGCGGCTCCTCCTACTGTAAACTGCGATGCAATGCGAAATTAAAACATCCCTTAACCACCTACAACCTCCCATCTCAACCTCGGCACAAACGTGATGACTCTCCGCTCTACTCCAGCACTATCATTACTTTTTAATCGGGCCAAAATGCGAAAGTTCTTAAGTTTCCATCTCGACAGACTTTCGCTGGAAAACGCGCTTCGAGGAGCTATTTTAGCAGCTCATGGGAAGAAACGCGAATCCCAATCTGCATGAGACTGAGGTGTTTTCAAGGCGGGAAGGCAGGCGCGCGAGGTCGAACTGTTAAAAGCAATTTTCGTTAAAATTTAAGTGCTTTAAATTACATTCCGAAAACTCGTTCGAATGCGAATAACGGGCCAGACGAAATGAGCGTTCATGTTCGGGGTGCAACTAATTTGCCATCCCAATACGCGGATTTAATGGACTCGGGTCTTGGCCGTTGTGTTTGCCTGTTTGTTTGCTTCTCAAATTAGGCGAATGAATATTTAATCACCGAGTTCGGATTGGTTCGCATGGACAAGGGAAATCTGAGAAAGTTGTTATGATTTTGCATCGTTGTGAAAGGTAATGGCAGGCAACCAGTCAATGGCGTGTTGCCTGCATGTGCTATATGTTCACTGAACAGGAAGGGAGTTTTATCTAAGTTGTACGACGTGTGCTGAACATACCTTAAATTGAATTTACGAAAGAAAATTAAATCGGGATTGAAGGTTTGTGAACAATCAGTGAATCGAAACTCGCGAATGCATGAACGATAGAGACATTTTCCCAACTTTTCTATGTTGTATCTTGCAAACACAACACAATGCTAAATTGCATGGCATTCAATTCTAGGTTATAATGTTTCATAACATCTCATCACCATGAGGCTCTAGGAGTAGACAGCACTTTTTTTTGCTAGAACAAAGTTGTAAAGAGAAAGTATTGATAGTTCCGTTAGCGCACGGCAGGCTGTGAAAATTGAATAGAAGTAGTTTTTGAAATTGAGCGGAGGGCATTGTGAGGTAGTATTTCGAAGCCAGCACACAATCTATTGCCAAGCATCCCCATGCGGAGTAGGTCAAGGCAGGAACGAATCCATTACCTTGACTGGCTAAAGAATGTGCGCTTGATCGTGCTTATATATTATCGGTTGCTTAAATGGTTCTAACGAACTGTCTATTCATACTCCCAAATCCCCTACATGGGAGAGAAACTATCTCCCGCTCATTTAGGTTTATTTTTGGCATACGACTTCTGCTTAACCTAACATCACAATGCCCTCCGCTCAATTTCAAAGACTACTTCTATTCAATTTTCACAGCCTGCCGTGCGCTAACGGAACTATCAATACTTTCCCTTCACAACTTTGTTCTAATTAAAAAATTGCTGTCTACTCCATGGTGATGATAAATTATTTCCTTCTTAAACTGCATCATCATATATCGTTACTCCGCGTATGGGAGAATACATAGAAAAACTATATCAGCGAAGAATATAATGTTTCATAACATCCGATTGTTATTTAGGAAACAGACATACACACTTAGAAAATTTTACAGTATTCGGTAATTTTTTACCGTTCGACCGTTTGACAAGTTCCGGTAAGTGTCGCGGTTTCATTCGTGTGATGTCAAGACTTATGTCCAACCACTACTCGCTAGACGCACATCTCTACAGAATTAACCTCGTCGATAGCAATTTATGTAGGTGCGGAACCGGTTATGATGACATCGCTCACGCAGTTTGGCATTGCCCGGATAATGATGCCTCCAGAGCACGACTATTGGATACCCTAGTGGCCCGAGGTAGACAACCCTTCCGCGAGATAAGAGATGTTTGGGAATGCGTGATCTTCCCTACATGCAAGCGATTTACGAGTTCCTTTGTTTGTCTGATCTAAGAGTGTAACGTCATCACCCTCCTTTCTTCCACTCTAGTAAATTCCCTACCATTGTGTCCCAGTTATACTATCCTTTTGTTTCCGTGCTACTTGTACCTGCCCAGCAAACTGTGGTCACCCATCTGCGGCTTTATTCCTGGAAGGGACTACAGGGATCGAGGATTTGGTAGATGTCGCAACCAAAAGCAGCAAATAATGGCTTAAATAAGTTACCTACCTAGCCCTTTCCAAACGAAAATGTGACCCATTAACCTCGAGCTAGCCACGAGTAATTGGCATCTCTCTTTTACTAATAAAAAATATTTTTTTGTACAACAATATTGAATATCGGCTCCGTAAAGTGTTACACACGCCTGAGCCTAACAAATAAACGAACTGATTAAAAAAAAAAGTTCCGGTAATTTTTTTTATCAGAATACTGTAAAATTTCACCGAAATCCGGTAAATCAGAATATGGAACGTTCAGTTTTTGCAACAATTACCGAATACTGCAAAATTTTCGAAGCGTGTAGCGCTGCAGGGTTGCCACATTGTGGGGCCAATTATAGAAGTCGAGTTGACCGTCACTTTGCTCGACAGGTCTATTTTGCTATTACAATTGTCGAGATCGACGGAATTTTGTCGAGTTGGTCGACTCAATCGACCGCTCGAAAATTAGTGACTTATCTGTCACATTTGTTTTCGAGTAAGAGTTTGTTTTGGTACGCATTTTTCATCGGTTTGTGGTTATTGGCTGAGGAAGGTAAAAAATATACTTCTAGCTGAAAAGGCCTACTCCTGGTAAAAACAAGAAAAATTACCGTCAGTTCGACTGGCTCATCGAACCCATTAAAATAAAGGTGGACTTCGCCAGAGACTTTTGTGGTGTAGAGCCAGCAAAGCTAATGTTAGGCATAAGTTGGAAAGTGACCAAGAGCTCGATTCACGAGGACCA
The DNA here is from genome assembly GCA_034211315.2 of Aedes japonicus. Lineage (NCBI taxonomy): Eukaryota > Metazoa > Arthropoda > Insecta > Diptera > Culicidae > Aedes > Aedes japonicus. The sequence continues at coordinate 120,049 of JASCZW010005723.1, forward strand.
CCAATGCGCCTTGGGTCGGAAAAACTAAAAGTAAGTTATATTTTTTCATTTGAATACTACTCCTTTTGTGGTCCTCCCATTGGTAAAAGTGATGAGCTTTTGAAATTAATCTAAGAACTCTGATTTTTTTTCTAGAGTACTGCTAAATGCATCATTTTAGTACATTTACACTAGGGATTTCAAAATCTACGCTCGAGTTAAATGTTTTAAAATTAGTCCTTGATTTTTAGAAGTATAAAAATAAACTACTTAAAATTTAGGACACATCATAGTAAGTTCATAAACAGACTTCCAAGAGTTTCAGTAAGATACTTTCTAGAAGTTCAGGAAGAGATTTTATCGAAAAAAAAACTTCTACGAAGGTCAGGCAGAAACTACTCAGAAGTGTATTCAAGAAGTTTAAGCAAGAATATGCTATAAATTCAGGACCAAACATCTCCAAAGATCAAGTTCATACTTCCCAGAAGTTCAGGAGAGAACTTCCTCGAAAATTAGAAGACTTCTTAGAACTTCTCAGAACTTTAAAACTTTCCAGAGGTTATGGAGTTGTTCCCAGAAATTCAAGATGGAATTTCCCAAAAGTTTAGGAAAAAGATTCCTCGAATTTTCAGGAAGAAAGTAACCAGAGAGTATAATTTCACAAAAAATCAGGAACCTACTTCCACAAAGCCCAATATGATACGTCCAAGAAGTTCAGGCGAGAACTTCTCTGAAGTTTAGGAAAGGACTTCCCAGAAATTCCGGACGAAACTACCCAAAAGTTTAGTTGGATCTTCCAGAAGTGCTAGAGATTTTAGGAGAGCAACCTCTGACAGTGTTCAAAATCAGGCACCAGCAACAAGGAAACCATCGGGACCAACTTTATCTGGTCCACTTGGAGAAGGCTTCAGTCACGACGGAGGATCTCAAGAAAACACGGGCCCTCTTCAATATTATTATCAAGCGGGACCGGTACCGCCCAAAACAGCATGACGTGACACAGTGCGGTAAGTGTCTGGCGTTTGGGCATGGGACCAGAAACTGCCACATGAAGCCCCGGTGTGAAAAGTGTACCGGAGCGCACACCACCATGGATTGTGCCCCGATGGATGAAGGTGCCTTATCAAAGTGCGCCAACTGTGGCGCAAACCACGAAGGCAGCCACCGAACCTGTCTCAAATTAGTGGAGTATCTGGCCATCCGCAAGCAGGCCTCCACCAACTCTCGGCCTGGTCAACGCCGCCCGCCACCTCGAATGGACGAGGAGAATTTCCCGACGCTCCATAAAACTATCGACATGCAAACCTGCCTTCGGCCTCCGTACAGCACCGTTTCGCGGCAGACGTAGCCACCCTCTACCGTCAACTACGTTCCTGCCGCTCGAAAGAGGAACGATGACGATGAAATTTATTTTCAAATGTGGACCATAATCGCACCATCAGCATCCTCAATTGGAATGTTTGTTCCATCCGGAATAAATCAACTGAGCTGGGTGACTTCCTCAACAGGAAGGCCATCGTCACCGAGACACATCTCAAGCGTTTTTATCCCAGGATACCGGACTGTGCGACTTGATCGTAGTGACTAGTGGAGGAGGTGTTGCGAGCGCCCTGCGCCACAACATCAACTGCCATCTACTTCTGAGTTTTCAGCTGCATTCTATCGAAGCCATCGGAGTCGAGGTCGAAACTGCAGTCAGCCCTATCACCATCATGTCCCAAGTAAGCCAGCACTAACGGAACAACAACGGTCCTACGGAACGACATTCGCAAGTTAACTTGGAGACAGGGGCAGTTTATCATCGCCGGTGACCTAAATGCAAAACACGAAACCTCGAATAATTCAGCAGGAAGACCTAGAAGAGGGCCGTTACACCGTCATGGGCCCGGATACTCCCACCCGGTTGAGCAGATCCGGGGTCCATTCGACAATCGACATCTTCCTCACCAACATGGGGAACAACATCGCCCAGCCGGTAGTACACCAGGAGCTCAGCTCGGGCCCCTATCTAGTGGTGGCCGAAGTTGGGTCCTCGTCAACCGACATCGGATCACCAGACGGAACTACCATCGTGCCAGATGGGAGAGGTTCCGACAACGACATCGTCGATACCAACGTGCACCTCGAGTCTCCTGATGACATCGATCGGCAGCTACAGAACATCGAGCAAGCGATCTCCCAGGCTCGGGAGCAACTGTACCGATGATTGATCAGATGAGCAACTCTGTACGCAATACCAGCGAACTGGTTTGCCAACGCTAAAAAGTCACTGTAATCGAGTGACGAAAATGATTAAGGTCAGAATAGTGGACCTTAAGAATAACAATTTTACCGACAAGATCAGCTCTCTTCCAAATTGTGCGAAGCCGTTGGAAGTTGACAAAAATTTTGAAAACCAAGCCAAGGCCCATTCCTCCATTGATCCCACTAGACAGCAATGGCTCTAAGGATTGCTTGATGACTCCTGCAGAAAAGGCTACTGAGATAAGTCAACACTTCGTCAGCTCGCACAATCTCGGACAAAACATTGCCGTTAGCGTGCTTCTTACAGAGGAGTTGGAGATCTCAGCTGACGAATTGTTGACTTTTACCAAAGATTCAAAGAACATGAAGGCCCCATGATAACATCGTGAACTAGTAGCTCAAGCAATTGAGCCCCCAGTTCTATTACCATCTGGCGATGGTTTTCAACCAATGCCCCCTCGTGTTAGAAGTCAGCCATCTCCATCCAGAAACCTGGGAAAGATCCATCATGTTCCAATAGCTAGTATCAAAACTGTTTGAGGAAGCGATCCACCGTCGGCTTCTCTCGTCTGCCGACGAGCTTATCATCTTGCTCGACGAACAGTTTGGATTCCAACGTGGTTGCTCAACAGTGCATCAACTTGACCGAGTAACCAAGATCCTCAAGCGGAAGAAGTATGTTACGAAATTGTCTTCCATGGCACTTCTCGATATTGAGAAGGCCTTCGATAATGTGTGGCACGATGGCCTGGTGTATAAGCTAAAAAGATACAATCTTCCTATCTTCCTAGTGAAGATAATTAAAAATTATCTGTCAGACAGGATATTCCATGTTTTGCTGAAACGTGCAGTTTTCGACGCACAGGAAATCTCCGCCGGTGTTCCGCAGGGCAGGATACTAGGTCCACTTCTGTTCAACCTATAAGAACAGTATTTTTTGTAGAAATGGTACAAGGAAATTGTACCTGTAGCAATGGTACCGGTAGAAAATTATGCCGAAGGAAATCCTCTTTAGGAACATTGACATAAACACTTCTCCGGCTGAATACTTGAAGAAATTATAGAAGTATTTTCTGGACAACTATATGTAAGAATTCGTGCAGACATCATACACAAAATAATCCTACGAAACCTGCGTAATTTGAAAATTAAGAATTAATTATATGAAATTATGGAATTCGTGCAAAAAATCTTCTTAAATTTCTCCAACAAATCAGAATTTTCTCCAAGAATAACTTCAGGAATTATCTTATAATTTTTGTGTAGTTCCTTCAGGTGTTCTCCACAGAACCCTTTAGAATCACAAAACATCACAAGTTCAGGGAAAATTACCACAAGAATGTTTGGAAAAAACTGCCGATGAAATGCCAAAAGAAGTTGTAGCCTTCGCTCCAGGTTGCGTTATAATTTAGGAAAACAAATCTAATGAGACCTAATTTTAATATGCCAGAAACTATGCCAACAACAACACTGTCCGATCTTGCTGTAAACAAGTAATGCCTCGCGAATAACGCCTTCAGCCTTGTACAATTTCTCCCAAGGTCGAGTCCGAGAAATCTTCGAGAAAGCGGAGAAGGGCCAGCAATTGTAGGATAATCTATCGTGTTGCCGATCTATTTCGCGGGTAAATTCCCGATAAGTTCGGCTGAGGACACCTTTCCTAATCTGAGGATCACTTATCGTTAGTTGTAGTTTTGTTATAGTCGTTAAAAAGTTCAAAACCGTAGTGCGCGTCGTAGGTTAGGTTGTACGTAGAATAAGTACAAAACCAGATCATCCGCCGTCTGTATCAGCGAGTCCCACCTGCGTCAGCAAACAATAGACCGGCCATCGTCACGTGGTCCGCCACAAGCATCCACCATCAACCGTCATCCACCGGTTACCAACAGCCCTTCAAGTTCACCAGTGTGAGGAGCACAGAAACTTACAGCAGTACTGGTGAGTCAGTGAACATCCTTTTTTTTTGGGCGCCACTGAGAATATTCTTTGCCGACCATAGGTCGAAGAGCATAAATTGCTTAAGGCCTAAGCAATGGTTGAATACAAAATTTGTCTAGCCGTAAAACTATAGTTACAACTGTAGATCGCAAGTACAGAACTTCGGGACTGTTTGGATGACTTAGAACATCTCACATTATCTCATAATGTCTGTTGCCGTTCCGTAGGACTCAATGAACATGGTTGAGTACATATCGTAAATTAGTATAGCTGAAAAAGCTACATATGCAATTGTAGATCTGAAGTTCTGAACTGCAGGACAATTTAATTGACCTTGAACATCCCAGATTATCTCAAAATATCTGTTGACATTCCAAAAGATTAGGTGAACATGGTCGAAAACATGTCGCAACTTTGTATAGCCGAAAAACCGACAGCTACAACTGTAGATCCTATGTTCTGAACTCCAGGATAGTTTGGACGACCTAGAACAACCCAGACTATGTTAATCTTCCGGAAGACTGAATAAACATAGTTGAATAGATATAGTAACTTTGCATGCTATTTTCCGAACTTCCGAAATGTTTAGGACGTTCTGGATTAAAAATCAGGCCTTAAACGCATAGAGTAGTCAATTTGATAGAGTAGTCAATTTGCAATAGGTTTGCCGAAGAAAGTTTTCGTTTTTGTTCAGTGTGTGATTTTATACAGGCATTTTTCTTCAGGTGGAAGTCTATCCATAACAAATTTTATAATAACTCAGATCAATACTAGTACATGGTAAATTAAAGTTACAATATATCATTGTTGCAGAGTGAGAGAATACCAGGTGTTTCACTCGTCAAAGTTATCTTATGTTATTAGGTATAAAAAGTGAATATTTGACACACTGTGAACAACCTGTGAAAAATTGAATACGACCGGATGGATCAACAACCAGAACCATTCTTCCACCTAATAGACATATTCATGCGTAATGTTTGTTTGCACATACAAATAGACAAATGAATCGATCTCTTCATACATCTATTCCCGTTACCATATGTTACCCTCTGCTAGACTGATGGAATATCCCCCCAACTATTGCAACCCACGCAATCTCCCGGAAAGATCCCGCCTTCAGGTTATTTCCAGTCATCCGCATTCCCGTCGCTCCGGTTTTCCGAATAGTGTGTTGATACCTTAGTTCCTCGCCAAGTCCACTATTATGGCCTGCGAGCAGCGTCGATGATGGTACGAATTTTGAACAACTGCCGGTGCCATACCGTGTCAGATTTTGATTTGCAAATTTATTCATTTGCATGTGCGGGGCATCAATTGCATCCGATGGCTTTGCCTCCGCCCGGCACCCGACTTCAACCGGTCTGGTTTCGCACAACGGCCTATCGAGTTGTCATCGTCGGTAACATTTGGCCGCATTTGACTTAGGTTGAAATATTGCCGCCTCGGTGATATGCTTCCGAAAGCGAGGATGGTTACTCGAACCATTGAATGCGGGATTTCGTTCATCATTGAATTAAAGCTGATGGAGATTGAATCGACAGCGGTCTATAATGATGTTCCAAAAGTTAGTGCAATATCCGTCATCAAAACGGAAAGTATTTCCGACGTGCGTCTCCAAACGAAAACTCGTTGAACAATAAATAACGAAAGACGTGTTTAATGTCTTTGCACGCTTCGGTCCCTTATCCTAGGATAAACAATTTCTTCCTTTCAATTTCCCTGAGAGAGATGCCTTTTACCTTTTAATTCAAACAAAAGTAGACCGAATGCTTTGCTACCGTCGTCGGTCGTGAGGATTCCTTGCATGCCGGAATCCCTCGGAGAACTGAATTGACCCTTCCATGTGTGTCTGCCGGAAGTGGTGCTTCTTCTTTCATCTTCCGAAGTCCTGGCTGCTGCCACAAAAAGATTTATACCTCTCCGCCCACCTACCGAGTAGAAGATGTACATGATTTCTTGAGCGTAGATACCTTTGTTGCAGCAAAAGGGGTGGGAAGTATAAGAGCATTCTCGATCCGAAGTCGATTACCCGGAAAACATCGATAAGTGATAGTAATTGAATTCTTTTCACTGCAGTCTACCGTGCAGGTGAGGAATCCTTTTTCCAAAATCCAGTTGTATCTGGAATAAAAGAATAACGACGTTAGTGTATCCCGATGGCGATGTGTGACTTTATTCAAAATTATTCCAACCGCGCCAAAGCTAGTCGAACGGAAAAATATAACACCATGGTGCTATTAATTTAACGGATATCGAAAAAAGAGTTATCCCAATCCAGGAATAAAAAAATGCTTCGGCCAAAACCACCGTATTCAATTATGGATAAACATAATTTTTTGGTCCACTTGAATCGGCCTGCTCTGTTTTTTGCCCCGCTCTCCTGTCTCGCAATCGTTCCGCATGCTACATATTCTCATTCGGCCATTGTTGTTTGAGATTGTGTGTTGTGTGTTGCTTTTCAACCGCCGTTCCTCCCACAAGCCGGCGGACCAGACATTGACACATGCACCGTATGAAATGCACTCACTCACTATACCTTTGATGGACTTATAAAAAATAAGCTGAGGAGAAAAAAAACGCACGAGTGGGTGGAATATTTTATTGGAAATTATTTTAATAATCTGATGTGAATGGGATTGTTTGGGTAGGAGTAAAATAAAAAAGAACCGGGATCAGCAAAGTGATGTGGTCGTTTTGGCCCTTTTTTCACCTAGATTGGTACCGGTGTTAACTATCGTTATTGTTTTGAGGTTGATATAGGATGGAGCACTACTTCGGCAGCAGCGGACCAATTCCCGTCAATTTTTCGCTATTGTTCGGCCGTATTCGAAACCAAAGCCGCACATGAGCTTATCAAAGTAATGCGCCGCCCTATTGTGCTTTTAGACTTTAGTTTCTCCATGTTTGGCATTGAGTAGAAGAGAGATATTACGGCCACAGGACTGAAGCGCTTGTCATCCACGAACAACAATCGTGAAGCCGAAAACTTGGTGCTGCCTAATTTGACAGCACGGTTTACTTGAAGCCTACACAGAAAAAAAAACTTGCAGTAAAAACTACCATTTTACCCGACTACTCCTATCTTTAAAACTACCATTAAATTACAGTCAAATTTACTACGTTTATGGTAAAACCTTCAACGTTTGAAGTAAATTTGACAAAACTCATATTGATATCAACCACACCATGGTTGATCTAATCGCAGGCATGGTAAAATCAAACGCATTTATAGTCAGATAAAAACTGTTGATGTGTGCGCTCAATTGAACCCTCGAAATGGTAGTTTCTACAACGGTTTTTTTTTTAATTTACTAAATACAGATTACTTCCCTATCACAGACTTCAAATTTAAGTAAGGAACGTCTCATATGAGGCAGTGCACGAAATATAGCGGAGACAACTTCAGATTTGCTTCATTCTGCTCGGCGCTGTGCAGAGCGGCAATAGGCCAGTATTTCTCTGGTAGCTTGCGGTTGCAAGTACCCTGCATCGAGACTGGTTGCATCGAGCAGACAACTGCAAAGCAGCACATAGAAATGTCAACTATGAATGCGAAGTCTGAAGATGATAATAGAGAAGTTGAGGAGACCGAGGATACGTTCAAGGATGAATATGTCAGCCCGGAAGAGGATGAAGAGACGAAAATACGGAGGCAGTTCTGGAAGCAAATAAAGCGGAAAACGGAAGGCCGATAAGGACGAAAGCGGCACTCGTTTGGCATCAGGACTTTGACATGGAGTACGATGGATTCGCCCGTAGCGCGATGAATTTCGTGGAGGACATCCCGAGCTCGATCGACGATATGAAGAAGCGAGACGACTGGAAGAAGTGGAAAGCCACAGTCGATGACGAGTTGAACTCGTTGAAGCGGAATAAAACGTGGTCTCTGGTAAACATTTCGGAAAGACGGTCGACCGTCACATGTAAATGGGTGTTTAAGGTGAGGCATGGTGGTCCGGGAAACCCAGACAGATACAAGGCGAGGCTTGTTGCGAGGGGTTTTTCCCAGAACCATGGCTTTGTTTACACGCAGACATATTCCCCGGTGGCGAAACTTGACAGCCTTCGAGCGGTACTGGCGTTGGCCAACCGAGAGCAGTTGCTAGTCCATCAGATGGACGTTAAAACTGCGTTCTTAAACTGCAAGCTCATCGACGAAGTGTACATGACGCAGTCGGAAGGCTTAAAGCAAGAGGATGGACTGTTATGCTGTTTGAATCGGTCGATCTATGGACTAAAGCAAGCGTCTCGAACCTGGAACGAGAGATTCCACGGTTTCGTGATGAAACTTGGCTTTGTTCGGAGCAGAAATGATCAATGCCACGCGCGGCGTAGGTAAGGAAATATTGATTTTAGGGCTCTATGTCGACGATATTCTGCTGGTCGGCTTGTCGCTGTAGATTCTGCAGGCGGTGAAGACCGGCGGTGAAATGACCGATGATGGTGATGTCAGTCAGTTTTTCGGGATATGCGTAACCACGTATTGTACAACGCGTTGGTCGTCCTTTTATGTTTGCCAAAAACAATGATCCGTCTTCATTAAGTACTTTCACCTTCAAGTAGATTCCTATAATAGAATCGCCAGCTTGTGACTGCTCACCTTGTACAATCCGTAGATCGTTTCTGTGACGTTGAACTTTTGTACAGAAATCCTGTTTTCATTTTCAACTTTCTGAAAAAATGCGTCGCATTTCTCGTTGAAACGCGTTGGTTGTATTTATAACTATGCAATTCAATGGTCCTTTCATGATCTTCAGTAGAATTGTTCCTATAAAGCACAAATGAACAACGAGTACAAATTTTCTTTAAATAATTCCATGCTTTATCGTTAAAATCCGGGAAAGTTTCTGCAAATTAGTCTTTGTTTCGTCCAGGGCTTGACCAGGCCCTACGTTGTGATTTTATTTTTACTGAGAGACGACGGTGACAAACGAATGAAACAGACTACTTTGTCGGTGATAATTTATTACGACCGAGAGGCAACGTGCCAGCTCGGTTGGTACCCTTTAAAGACGATAAAACACCACCAGACTATATGGGGCGATGTGTGTTTTATAAGGGACACGAAGTACGGATAGTGTCGTGCGCTGCGCATCTTAACAAAAGTACATAAATATGGCGCGCCGATGGTGATGTTCCACGCTGCCCACTTTAGCTAATAATAGCACTCGGCTGTTTGCTTGTACAAACAATACATGCTCCTTGGAGGACGCGTGTTTTGTGCTATTCAACCAAAAGCAAGCACGCTGTGTGCAGTTTGAGATCGAACAGTCTTCTTCAAACACAACATGTAAACCTTTTCGTTTTTTTAAAACTGGTCAACACAGTTTTTTTTTAAACAGTCAAACACGGTTCAGGCTGTTCATTCATGACTGAAGCGTCTGGCGCTTGTGCACTGCTTTAGTTCGGTGCTATTTTGCTGTACATTAGGGTGTCCCTAAAAAAAACTTTTTTTTTTATCCTAACTTTTTAGTTTCAATTCTTAGGAAAAAATAATCGTTGCGCGAAGTGTAGAGAGAAATATGATACAAGTTTTTGCTGAACTAAAAGTATAAGTATATTTTATTGTTCAAAAGTTAGGGGTAAATTTAACGAAAAAAATGTCCGATTTTAAGCAGTCCCCGCTCGTGTGCCCCAGGAGTACCCGGGCTTATTTTTTAGATTTTTATTGTTTGCAAACGTTTCCTTACAAACATTGCTTTCAATAAAATTAATCCGAAAAAAATAATTTATTCTCATTTATTATTTTAACACATTTTGAAAGTGTATCAATAACACCGTATAAATTGGCAGTAAGAATGTTGAATTCGTATTGTTGCTATCAGCTTGAGGTAGCTTTCAATACTTTGAATCCATTATAAATGACAAAAAAATTCAAGCTTAAATATTGATTACTAATAAGCAACAAGGTCTTGTAAAACGCGATCAACATCTACTAACTTAAAAAATTTCTTAAAATTTTCGTTTAACGTAATGGATAAAGGTAACTATGTAGAAGCATTATATACGGATTTTAGTAACGTATTTGACAAAGTTAACATTTTTTTGCTGCTTTTCAAGTTATCGAATTTAGGATTCAATCCAAGATTACTGAAATCGATCGAGTCATTCTTGACCAAAGAGTAAAGGGTGTCCACGATGAAATCGCCACACACAAAATTGATTCGCAAAATTCGAGTTTTCATCCGATTGCCATCAAATTTTCAGGGATTGAGAAATAACTATTAAACTTCATTTTACCATTTTACTCGTATTTTATTTACAGTCCATACGCAAATGCCCGCACCTTGGCCTTAACCCCGGCCATAAGATTCTGCACAACCTGTGAATCAACCGTTTTTTGCATGTAAACCCATACTTTCTTCAGTTCCTCGACTGTCTTCACTACCTTAGGTCGTTTAAGAAGGTGCTGCTTCATAATCGCCCAGTACTTCTCGATGGGGCGGAGCTCCGGAGTGTTGGGAGGGTTGAACATTTTCGGCACGAAATTGACCTTATTGTCCGCATACCACTTCAGCACGTCCTTGGAGTAGTGGCATGAGGCCAAATCCGGCCAGAAGATTGTTGGGACGTTGTGGGCCTTCAGGAGAGGAAGCAGCCGCTTCTGGAGGCACTCTTTATGTACACCTGTCCGTTCATCGTGTCCTGGGTCACGAAAGGTGCACTCCGCTTCCCGCACGTGCAGATGGCTTGCCAAACCAGGAATTTCTTCGCAAATTTGGACATCTTCTGAGTGCGGACATGCTCCGGAACGCTGAACTTATCCTTGGCCGTGAAAAACAGGTTGCCGGGGATCTGTTCGAATTCGGCCTTCACATATGTTTCGTCGTCCATGATGCAGCATTCAGCTTTCGTCAGCATGTTGAGGTACAACTTCCTGGCACGGGTTTTGGCGGACTTGTTCTGCTTCTCGTCGCGATTAGGGGCCTTTGTACCTTGAACGTTCGAAGCCCAGCCTTAGTTTTGGCCTTCTGGACAAAACTTCGGCTTAGGTGCAGCTTCTTAGCTACATCCCGAACGGAGGCGTTCGGATTTCGGTTGAAGGCCCCAACTACGCGGTTGTGATTTTTGGTGTTGTACGGAATACTTTTTCCTTCACTTCTGGGCTTCCGATCGGTGGTCAACCGTTCCTCGAACCGCTTAATCACTCGCGACACCGTGGAATTCGCGATTCCCAACGTTTTAGCGATGGAACGATGCGAGAGATCCTTGTTCTCGTGATGAATGCGCAAGATTTTATCACGCACGAGCAGTTCTTTCGACTCCATTTCCGCGAGTTTTGATCTCAGGACTTTAAAACTTGCAGGATGTAAATAATGCACTTTGAACTAAATCCACCCAAATTTTCATTAAATTCTACCCAACGGTTAAAAAGTTAGAGCAATTTCATAGTGTGGCAATTTTATCGTGGACACCCTTTAAGACTTGACGACAACCTCTTTAAAATAGTAAATGTCACATCTGGAGTGCCACTTGGTTCACATCGTGGTCCCTTATTATTTGTTTTACTTGTTAACGATGTAGATTTTTTTGAAAGTTCTTCAAGTCTCAGTATATGCAGACGACTTAAAACAGTTTATGGAGATACAAAAACCACACTATTTTGATATTTTTCAACACGATATCAATAATTGTTACGCATTGTGTAAAAAATGCTTGTAAGAACTTAACGTTAAAAAATGCACCTCTAAATCGTTCACGAGAAAGCATTCCTTAACGCAAAAAAAAACCGTTTTGTACCAAAAGACGTCAACCCTCCAAACACTCCGGAACTTCGCCCAATTGAAAAATTTTGGGCAATCATGAAGGCAAACCTCGTTAAAACTCCAAAACTGATAGAAAATGAACTTGAACTAAAGAAAGTGTGGTTAAAAGTAAGTAAGCAAGTCGGTCCTATCATTGCCCAAAATTTGATGAAAGGGGTCAAGGCAAAGGTGCGGGCATTTGGGTTGGGAGAAGAGGTTCAATAAACCAATGATATCAAAACTTAACCATTTAGTAGTACTTTATTTCCAGAAAGTTTGAAAAGAATCGGGCTCAAGGAAAATTTTTGGTGACCTATTTTGTGTGTCCAAATTTCATCGAATACAGTCTTTAAGTATCTCTACGACGCCTGGACTAAAAGATGTCCAAATAAACCAGTATACGGAAGTTCTAGTAGCGGATGGTTCTACAATGGTGTCTTAAATATTTCATAACAGTAGATAACACAAATGACAACCCAACGCTGTTTGGATTGGCTATAATCTGGCAAGTCATGTCTTAACTTTTATAACAGAGAGTTGCCATCAGCACAATTTTCGTTCTGCATAGCTTTCAATGAACAGCACACATCTATGCCTGCCGCTGGGTGTCACTGCGTGCTAATTAATTTCAATCTAGTAAGTAAGATGCAATAATCAAATCATATCGTCGTAGAAACTTATCCCGACGTAGACGCTAAATATAAGAAAATGAAATGAAAAGTAGGACGAAAAGGAACGGTTGGCGGTTTATATAAAGAGCTACATCACTCGGGCGAGAACGCTTCACTCACCCGAGATAAGAAAACACGTCCACGCGCTGCTAATGAGCAGGCGCGATTATGTTAAACATGTCCTTTCTCTGTTTGGCCTTAAGCCAAGGATACGACTTAAGCGTAACACGGTACAAATGTTTAATATTATAGCAAGATGCCTTTTCAGACCAGAGTTACAATAAAGATGACAGTGGACACAGAGGAAATAATGAGAAGTCCAGGTCTGAAAGGAACATAGAATGTAAGGGAAATAAAACTCGATTAACCTCTTTAACGACGAACGTAGCGTCACCTAGAATCAGGCCAAATGATAGAAAATCAATGGCACTTAATGTGTTATGTAAAGTTCTAGAAAATTAAATAAGAACTTTTAGGATTATATACTTTAATAAGAATCGAGAATGCAACTCGTAGGCTAAAGATAACTAGATTAAGAGAGTTTCAATAAAAGCAAGTTTGAAGCAAAACTTCCCGAACAAGGAGGTCAGCTTGGGAAGTCGATGCTTACTCCTGATTCTCATTTTAGAATCCGAAACTTCTCACGAAGAAATCCCAAACCAAGAAGCCTTCAAAAGAACTTTGGAACTAGGTACTTCCCTGAAAAATCCCTCCAAGGACTTTCTGAAAGACTGGGTGCAGGCGATTTCAAGCGAAGTGACTCTCCCGAACCAGGAGAGGAAACAGAGCAAGCAGTTGTGAACGAATACCAGAACACGATTGAAACCCCGACGCCAGGGAAGGAGACAGATTTTTTGGACAACTGGAGTTTCCCAACCGGGACACGTAGCAGAAAGCGGAAACAGTGTAGAGCCTAGCACTAGTAAGCCCCGAACCAGGGCCGAAAGTTGACTGAGGAAGCGACACTGGGTGTGACCATCTTTTGGCTTTTGCAGGCCTAATGGAGAGGAATTCTTATGGATTTTAGAGCGAAGTACAGAGCAACCAAGAACAAATCTCAAGTTATTCATCCTCAGGACCAAAACAAAGTTTTGAAAAGACTTCAAAAACTCCATTAGACCGGAGCGGAGAGTTTTATTGGGGTTTTGATAGATGCGATATCTTGTCAAACAGCTGAAGTAAAGCAACGTGAAGGTCAAATCCAAGTTGATGCCGAACAAGATTTAACATGAGTAGATCTTCAAGGTGAGACGAGTGCTGAGAATAAACCTGTTAAACGTCCGAAGAGCAAGTTACTACACGTGCAAAGAAACGTTAATTTGTATCGTCGTGTTCATGCTCTATTGATTAGTGATGTTTTGATACAGGATAACTTGCGACACCCTTCAGCTCGGTTCATTCTGCGGTTTCGTTTGTATTTTTTAAGTACACTATTTAGAAGTCCCAATCACCATATAACCTTTTGTAAATAACATTATGAGATGAATTTTGCGGTACTATCATCCCGTTAAAATTTTTCAACCTAAATCAAGTTGGGGTTCCGTTAGATTGAGGTACATAAATTAAATTGAACCTAGACGACCCCTTCGTCAGTGGCAAAAGGGAGTTGCACATTTCCTTTACCTAGCTGTGTTAAGAGGACAGCCAAAGTTTCAACCATTTAATAACATCCTGGCTTACGAGGGCGAAGGTTCGTTATTTTTCAATTTACAAACTAACAACCATGATGGAGTGAGTCGTTCTTTTGCCCCCATTTTTATTTTCCTCATACAAGGGACAAAGAGTCAACTAGCAGTTCACCTTCGAAGCCAGCCTCCTGGACCGTAAGCCGAGTCACATAAATCCGGCAACGTGCGCTCAACCTGCCGCTCCATTAGGGAAGTTTAGTCACCGTGGGTAATTATTAAAAATTGCACTTTACGCGAACCTTCCGCGCTTCCCCAATGTCATTCTGCTCAAACGCCTGAGGGCGGCCATTGAGGACGAACCAGGAACTACTGGACCCTCGAAAAAGATTTCACGGCCGCCGTGGCCTGCAATGGACACGGCGTGAAGGAAGCTAAATTAATTCCACCGTATGGCAATATTAGCGATAAATTGTCCTCCAAATGTGTGTCTCCTCGCGTGTGTCTCCCCGGAAGAAACAGTCAAGACGTTCTGTTATGAGTAATTAGCCTTTATTCGTGGTTGCTTTCGTTCTGGGCTTTCTTACTCCGAGTGAGACGAAGGCGGCAACAGAACCATGCTGAGGAGAGGTTTGGAATATTTGTTGCAAGCTGCGCTGCGAACGAAGGCGATGGGTAATATGTTGTTGATAAGCATCGTGCAGTGCTCCTGGAACTCGGCAGCAAGTGTAGGTGAAGTGTTCTAAATGGCTGTTAATAATAACGCGGATGAGGGGGGGAAACAATTCATCCTGGAGCGTTCATAAATATTCATTCCACCGGGGATATAAAGGTGGCACAATGCTTTGACGGTTTTGTCTGAAGTGTTTATAAGTGAGAGATTGTAAGTTTAACTGAAGGAGATGATGCAGGACGAATTAAACACTGAAACTCAGCTGAACTTTATAGTTATTCTACACAGAAAAAAATAATTAATTAAGCGCATAAAATTTCCCCTCGTTTAATTCCAAGCCAAAGGAGGCGTAACCAAAGAAGTTGTTTGCAATCTTGTAAGCGCCATACAACAATGTTTGCAATCTTTCATACAATGGGCTAGATTCAGGCGTTATCTGGCTTAAATTTACATGAAATAACCCATTATTTTGCATTCTCTTTATGTGCATTAGATAACGTAGCAAATTCAATGTTTCTTTTAATCTGTGAAGAAGAACTTCAACAGATATTAAAGGGTGTATTCGATAAAAATGGCACACAGAAAATCTTCTGTAACTTTTGAATCGTATGAGACGGTTGTTTCTAGTATGTTAAAATAAATAAGATAGATTAAATTAATGGTGATTTTGTGTGTCAAATTATGCTGCGATGTTGTTAAAGTAACAATGTGGAGAAAATGTGTGTAAACGCTAGGCTTGCAGTATTCTGCTGTTGGCGATGGGTATAGCTCGTTGCTGGTTGCCTGATAGGGCTTTGTGGAACGGATACGGGACGGAATGAAGTTCAGCTAAGGACTTTTTAATATTTATTGGAACTAGAATAGTTGTAGCTCCCGAAGTGGGTGTTGCACCACTTTCCTGGCCATTTCACTGTCCATTGGTGCACTTTTGCGACCACTCTTTTCCTTCCTTTGAGCAGTCAGATGCTCCAAGAAGGTTCTTGTCTCAGGAGACACAGTTGTGTTTGCAGTTCCAGGCTTTTTGGCGATCCAAGGGGTGACCCCTCTGGATTTTGATTGTGGGTGCACAAATTTTCAATTTTTTTTCTCGGTTTATTTCTTGTTTCGGTGACATTACTGGAGCTGCTGTGTGAATAACTGTGGACTCAGTTGTAAACGGTGAATTATGGATAGGGTTGGTTCAAACTTTCGGGTTTTTTACTCATACGGTTCAGCTTCTTTACTGTTACTTTAAATCGGTTCATTCGTCTTTAAGGTTGTGTTTGCTTTGTGTAACAGTGCAAATCTTGTGGTTATATTTACCTTTTTTTTTAGTCAAGTTCATAAGAGAAGAATCATGTTAAATCTCAGAATGTGAAGCGGCAGAAGTTGTTGGCGATGATGCAACTGGGTGAAAATCTTGTTCATGAAGCATAGAGATCAATCAAGGGCTCGATTCGTTCCCCTTTTCAGCATGAACACAAAAGTTGCACTTCTGAGTTTCAACTGCTGTTTTCATGGAAGACTGGCATGCGACCCTTAGCAGTATGGGATTATATTTAAATAAGTTTGTTTATTGGTATTATCATTTTTTCTGAGACAAGGCAAAAGTAAAATTCATTTCAATTCCAATCTATCTGAAGTATGTCTTTTTTTTGCTTAATTGAGACCACCAATGCCAGTGAAGGTATAATGAAGGTGCGAATATAAAAATACCATATTCAGGGGCCAAAAATAATGTAGAAATTAAATAACACAGTTGGATGAGTCGGATGAAAAATAAAACAAATATTAGGCTTAATATAGCCTATGAATCAATCAACGGCTTCATTAAAGCTGCATAAATCAAAACTGATTTAGAAGTCGTGAACTTACTTTTGCATGTTATTTAAAGTCCATAAACCATCTTATTAACGCATCATAACTTTGAGGTTGTCATAGTCTTCGTCCTTGCCATCAAAGTTCAAAGGCACGCAGTTCAGTATCAGTTTGTTTCTGAAACCATTTTTTATAATTTTGCGTTGCTTGGATCATGTTATTAGCATGGAGTACATTTACAACATTTGATAATTTTACCTTGGTATACAACATACATGAGGGTTTCGTATCTAATATCAAAAGTGTACACTTTAGTTAGCCAGGAAACTCCCCATCAATTAACGTGGAAGTGCGACTAGAATCACTACACTGAACATATTTTGTTCGTAAATTCACTTACGCTCGTTTTTTAAACATAGTTTTCGTACACATTGCACATGATTCATAAATCCGTATTACTTGTCATCTCTCAAAATACCATTATAACACATTGTACAACTTTGTGCTAATGTTGTATTTGCACAAGTTGGTGTTATTGCTGAGACGGGCTAAACGCATTTGATTACCTCCAGTACCATATGCTTAGAACCGAAAGTTGTGAATTCATTTTCATAAATCACTCTCGCTATGACCTAGTGAGACCAGCCACGGATTCAGAAATAGCTCTTCTCAATAGGACAGAATCAATTCGCAAATAATAAATATGTAAGAAATTCCACTAATAATTTTAACTCTTCATGGTCTTGTTAATTTTTCGAATTTAAATTAAGTTGATAAAACAGAACTGTCAAACATCCATACAACAATAAGCACACGAAAGATTTTTTAAAACAAAGTTGTCAGGGTTCTTAACATTTTTTTCAAACAATGTGGCATTGAATGCGTCAGATTTAGTAAAAACTCACTAAAAGTAAATTGGTACGCGCAAAAAGACCTGTAATTAAAGATTCAATAAGTTGAAAAAGTCCATTAATGGTTGCTTTACAGTACTTTAATTAAAACTTCAAACTTTCATTTCCCCAGTTCAAACGAAATCTCTAACGTTCCTCCTGATGGAGCCCATCAGCGCTGCACAGTGGCAATGGACACGGAATCAGCGCATTTATTCCATTTTGCCCGCATTTGTTGAATGTCCTTGACCGCCCCGACACTTCGTCGAAGTCACTGCTTTGAAATTGCCCAGTATTTATTCGGTAGGTCGAAATTTCGGGCGATCCGGATGATTCATTAGCTTGAGGACAAAATCGATCTTTTTGGCAGCATACCACTCCAGATCCACCTTGGAGTAGACGCAGCTGGCCCAATCTGGCCAAAAGATGACTATACCCCTATTCTTGCGGATGATCATGGCTTTCTGCGCGAACTTGTCGGCCAACACAAATCTTTCCAGCACATCCCAACGTCCAGTCGCGATGTAAAACTTTTGACCGGGAGGCTGCTTAAAATCGAGTTTGACGTATATTTCGTCATCGATCAAACTGCAGCGCTTGTGTTTCGTCAACACACGGTCGTACAAAGAGTCTTGCACGCTTTTTGGCCACGGAATTCTCCTTCATGTGCCGGTTCAGATTTTCACTGGCTTTGAACGAATTGTAGCCTTCCCTGGCAAGAATGTTCCACTCCGGTTGAAAGTTGACGTTGTACCTTCTGGCCACATCTAGGATCGAAAGACCGGGGTTGACTTTAGCGCACCTCAACACCTTGCTGTGCAGCTGACGATCCCTGGTTCCTGTTTTTTTCGTAGGTCCACTGATTTCTTTCCACACCAGAGTTTCCTTGTAGGTTTTGAGCATTCGACAAACTATTTTTTTTCGACATCTTCAGCGCTTTAGCCCGCTTGGAACCGGACCACTCCGGGTTTTCCAGGTGTTTGTGCACAATATTTTCTCTTCTTTCGAGTTCCATTTGCTGTTAGTTATGAACGCGATCGACTACTTTGATCAAACTTGCTCCAGTTGTTTGCTATAGAAGTGTAGACAAACCATTGTCAAAGATTCTCAATTCCCAACACTAGAGCTTTGCAAGCGGCGCGCGAGAGGCGTACCAATTTACTTTTAGATAGCCTTTAGCACAGAGAACAGACATCCAGGCTCGAACATTTTCTCTCCAATATACTGTGTAAACCTTTAAAAGCAAACCGTTGGAAAAACAACGCCGCCTAGTCTAGGTTTCACCAAACTCAAATTGACAGGCTATGAAATCTCAAGGTGGATTCACCAAAACTGACGGAAACGAGCTGTTATTTTAAAATGGCAGTTTCAGAAATTTACACACGGTGGGCACTCCAGCTTGGATTTCTGTTCTCTGCGCCTTTAGTACAAATTAATTTCGTTCGAAATATGAACATCATTTGATCGATTTCGAAATATGAACAAAATTTTATTTCCAGTGTAGCTGAGAGATTAACCAGTGAAGGTCTCAACGGAATGTGCCTGGAATGTGTCTTTTTTTTGCAAGTTTATGTATTTATCGAACTTCAGTATGATCTCCACCCATACTATTCATAATCTTGCTCAGCCATAGGAAAAAGTTATTAGTATAATGTTGATCTTAAAGCGTTATAATATTAATATTTCAAATTACGCTTCAATGTATTGACATGACAAGACATTCTATTGACAAGGTATAAAATTGTTCAAAGAAAACATTGACATTCAATTGTTAATTTCAATTTGTCATTACACAAAATTTCGACTTGACGCATGACTCCTGTGTCAAAATAAAAATAAACTTTTTCGAATTGAACCCGATTTTTGGTCAGGGTGTCATTTATTCTAAAACTAGTGAAACGTGTGAAGTTATGACGATCCAAAACAAGTGTGTTCTAATTTCTCTACACAACAAAAAGCGATCCCGAAGTCGTGTCCCCAATAGCATCGTTACTGTTGGTTTAAATCAGCATTCAAACCTAAATAAGTTCATTCCACATCTCTAGTCAGCCGGCTGATAGGAGAGTAAATCGAAAACGACTAAACAATTAAAAAACGGACTCATTATCACCATTTACCAAGATGGACCTACGAACAAACCCTTTCCCTCTAACAAACTCCTTCCCTGAGATACTTGTGGGGGTGCAGTAGTATATACGGCCTCTTGCGGCAACAAGTATCCAACCAATATTCCTTCCCTTCCCTAATTGATCTACACGGGCGTGGCCAGCGTCGGTATTGATCCAAAAACGGAGACCACCAGGAATTGCACATTGAGAATGATTCACTACTCCCAGGTGACATTCTGTTGGTTCTCTGTGCAATTTCAGCTGGTCTCGATCAATAACGAAGTAGCAAACCACGGGTGATCAATATGCTCATGCTCATGCTCATGTAACTTTTGAATCGTATGAGTAAAAATTTGAGTAGATCTTATCCATAGTGTATTATTTACATCTGCCAAGTTTCATAGTTATACATTCAGTAGTTCCAGTCATGTCGTCGAAACAAGAAATTGTCCGTGAGAAAATTTTTTGCACTCACAATCAAAATCCAGGGGCGTCCCACCGGTGGATTGCTAAAAGTCTTGGAATTGCGAATACAACTGTGTCTCGTGTAATAAGAACCTTCAAGGAGCATCTGAGTGTCCAAAGGAAGGAAGGGAGTGGTCGTAAAAGTGGTCCAATGGACAGTAAAATGGCCAACAGTTCAAGAACCGTCCAAACATGTCAATTCGAGATGTCGCTAAAAAGTCTAAGGTGTCAGTCGGTTTTGTGCAGAAAACCATGAAGCGTGCTGGGTTACATGTTTACAAAGTGCAAAAAGCCCCAAACCGGAATGAAAAACAAAGCATCACTGCGAAAACCCGCGCCCGGAAACTTTACACGAAGCTGCTCACCAAATCCGGTTGCATCGATGGATGACGAAACATACGTCAAGGCCGACTTCCGTCAACTTCCTGGGCAAAGAATATTTCGTTGCCAAGTCGAAGTTCGATGTTCCGGAGAATGTTCAGGAAAGAAGAAACTATCGAAATTTGCAAAGAAGTTTCTAATCTGGCAGGCGATTTGCGGATGTGGTGAAATAAGTGCTCCCTTCATCACTTCCGGAACAATAAACGGTGCGATTTACACGGAAGAGTGCCTTAAGAAGCGTCTCTTGCCATTCATTAAGAAGCACAAAGGACCTGATCTAGCATCCTGCCACTACGCTCGAAACGTATTGGAGTGGTACCGAGCCAACGGAGTCAATTTTGTGCCAAAGGATATGAACCCACCAAATTCACCGGAACTTCGTCCAATTGAAAAATTCTGGGCAATTATGAAAACGGAACTTGCAAACATCCCAAAAACTATAAAAACAGAGCTAGAATTGAAGAAAATTTGGGTAAAAACAACAAAAACACTGGGAAAATCGGTTGTACAAAATTTGATGGGTGGAGTGAAAAGGAAGGTGCGGGCATTCGGAGATGGGAGACGGAATTGAATAAAACAATGTTGTAAATCAAAACTCATTAGTAGTTCTTCATTCCTGAAAATTTCAAGAAAATCCGATAATCAGTTTAATTTTGATGAGTATATATGTGTGTGCCATTTTTATCGAATACACCCTTTAGTTGAGAGCTTACTATGCCGAAGATTTGTAGCAACTGTACCCAGAGAAGTCGAGAAAATTTTCAAGCCGAAAGATTTCCTTAACCGGACTCGGGAATCGATCCGAGGCTCCTCCTCTATGCAGCATGGAAAACAGGCACTCCACTGTGTCGAGTTCTAAGTAAAAGCCCTCAATCAAATCCGTTAGGGACTCCCACCGAATTTTTTAAAACCCCAATGCACTTTCGTTGATGCATACGCAGGAGCACAAACACAGGATAGGAACGCGAAATCCAACTGAAATAAACAATCAATCCGGACACATCACTTATTTGAACTGTAAAATGAGTTTTACATTGGAATTGTCACCGGTTCACCATTCAATTTTCCCCGGGAGTGCAAACTGCCGAGACCTCCCTCCCCAACCCTTAGGAAGCATTTTTTCCCTCCACATTCGCAACATCAATGCAAATCGCGCGGGGTTGCACTTATCCCGATTCCGATGGCGACTCACGACGACACGCTCCCGTGGCCGCGCTCCGATGATTGAAAACTTGTTTGAGAGCTTGCCGATCGATTCTCTCCACGGCTCTAAAGTTCAATTGAACTAACGGTGCAAACAAAACAGGAGTCCTGGGGAGAGAGAAAAAACCGCTCCAATGTCCCTGGTCATTGAAGTTGAAAATTACGCGTATATTGAACCCTTTCAAACTATTTTATAGCGAGTTTAAGCTGTATTGGTACTGTGAAAATGAAAGCTCCACCTTTAGTCCTGTTGTTGCCTGCAGTATTTATTTTCCTATTTTTTTTTCGTTTTTAATTTTACGAGCTACCAACTCAAATCGCTTTTTTCCGTACCATTCTCGTTATTTCGGATACAAAACCGTTCATCCAGTTGAAGGTTTAAATAATCTAGCCAATCATTTTGTCCGCCCCTCTGCTCTACACTTTTTTTTTCGTTTATCTAAGTAGGCGTGGAGGGTCTGATTGCTGCTGTAAATTTTTAGGACTACATTCACGCGAGTTTTGCCTCCCGTGGAAAAAAAAGAAGCATTTAATTAAAAGTTTCTGATCGAACAATAGTGCAAACGGTGGATCAACACAAAACAAACAAAATCTCGTTTCCAGCTGGCGTTCATTCAAATTGCTTTCTCCAAACTCATTATGATTCAGCGGATGCAAAACCGATTTAGTTTTGTAATTCCGATAATCGAACGGCAAGCGATGGATTAAAACCATAAAACGAACTCAACAGTGTGTGTTGACAAATGATTCACGGAGCCGGCCAGGAAAAAGAAAACAAAATCAACTGCAATCCGATTGCTTTCCTTTGAATACGTCTGGCGTACTTTTGAAAACAATCTTCGACTCTGATTCTAAAAGTGAGCGATTGCTTACTTGGTAGGAATACCACTTTGTATCTCATCGAGGGACAAGGGCAAAGCTAAGACGATTCGATGAAAGAAACGTCTTCGTGCATCAATCGATCACAGCCAAGAATTTGATGAAAATGGGGACAGCTTTCCGGGTTCTCCGCTGACAACTGTGGGAAACCGGGTGGATTTTTGGGCTTCCGATTTGAATGGAATGAGGTAAAGCGTGAATTTATTGTTTGTTGTGAGTTAAAAAATAGAACCCACTTAGAATAAGTGCTTACATAATTTCATACCTCAAATCTAAAGCCTGTCCAAGGTAAATTTCGGACACCATCATAATAGCAGCAAAAAAAATTTACACATAATTCAACAAAACCGATTGTTTATTTTACAATAATACCCGGGTAGAGGTGAATTGCAAAACCAACAACATAATAATAACAATATCTCTGCCATCTCAACTAGATTTGACATTTTTGACTTATTCAGGATAACACCTTCCACCGTGTCTAACTTACAAATATGTTACTCGTTACCAGTTTTATTGTTATTTAGGTGTTTTATGCATAAGTTGAATTATCATTTATTAACAACTGAATGATAAATTTTGCCATCATAACTAATTTGGTTTTCATTAAGCTATTTTGTTTCTCTGCGCACGATTGAATTGAGCCGAAAAGATATGCAAGGAAAGATATTTTAAATTTGTATATAAATATTTATATAAAAATAGAGAAGTAAATAAATATATTGTATTACTTTCTCTGTTTATTTAAAAGTCAACAAACAAACAGACATCAATCAACTTAAGTGCGTGAATCTTCACTTTTTATATACAACAAATTATTATTTTCAGACAGTTTTATGTACATTTATACATTACTGAATGGAGTCGTCATTTTTCATCATTTTATTACAGAGCCTTCACAGTGTAGCAGTTGATCAACAATGGGCTACTGCTGTCCCCATCACATAGAATTTCTTTGAATATTGTGGAGAAATTTCCGTCTCACATAGATCCACGAGTTATCATATTGGAAGTCTTGGTACGATCTTGTTTTGTAAATGAGGAAGAGAACTTACCATTCATCAGTTATTCCTAGTTTAAAAACTAGAATCACCATTATTTTGATTTCTTTAGCGTTAACGATCGAATTCACTCATTATTTAAGCACCTCTCTCAGAGAACAACCCATTGTGTTATCGAAGTCATATTATCCACACTCCTCGCTGATAAATCCATTATGCAATTCCCTTCTCTTTGTAAACATTTTGTGCCTTAGTTTGTTCTTATATAATTGCAAAATTTGTTATTTCTTAGAAATTCCCTCGAACTATTTCAGTTATTATTTTTGTTGTTTTAACTTCCATCTCAAACAAACCACTGCGAAATTTTGCCGGGCCCAGTTAATAAATGGTAAAATCTGTCATTGATGTGCAATCTTTCTACCCAGGCAGAGCTACATTAGAAACAGTTGAATAAGATGTTAATCCGTCTTTCTGTAAAATTCTCGAACTTTCTGTGGTATCAGGTTCCATATGGTATCCTCAGATATGACCGACCTGACGATTCTCCATCTTCTCTTGAAATCATCGGTACCGTTAGCTTTCTTCTTAGTATCGAAGAGTTTCCTTTTAAGCAAAGCCCAGTATTTCTCTATGGGGCTCTATGATCTCTTGTACCTTATGCCATTCCAGGACGGACTTCGCATAGTGACAATAGGCCAAATTAGACTGGTAGCAACCGCTCTTGTAGACTTTCTTTCTCGTACACATCCTTATTAATAGTGCCGACCGGGACGGAACTTTTAGATTTTCGACCACAACTACATATGGCCAGCCAAATCAAATACTACTTTGGAGAATTTGGGCACCTTCTTTGCCCGCAAATGCTCGGCAACGGAGTCTTTGCACATGGCGTAAAAAGCCACCCGGAAGCTGTTTAAAGTCTTCAGATAATGTATAGCCGTCAACTATTATGACACAGTAAAATGTTTGGTAAAAAATGGTGTAAAGCTCCTAACCACAACCTTGCAGTGAAATGTTTCTCGTCATTTTTTTCTGTTTTTTTTTCAAATTTGGGACATAAACCACTAGTGACCAGTAATTAGATCATTGTAGTATATCCTGTAACCTTGTTTAGTGTGTCGATTTACCTCATCACCATTGAGAAATGCATAAAGTATTCGGTAAGCACAGTTGTCATTGTTGTTTTGTTGGCAATGAATCGAATTTTATTGAAAGTTTCCGCTATTTAAACCCTTTTGAGGAGCAGAGCACCTTCAGCAGTGCCTTATGTGTGTGTGTGTGTGTGTGTGTGTGTGTGTGTGTGTGTGTGTGTGTGTGTGTGTGTGTAGGTAATCAATCTCCCACTGACCGGCAGTGCTTTGCGGGAAGAAACTTGTCTGCATTTCTTCAGTAATTTATATGTAATCACTATGTGCAAACATTTTTAGCCCTGAGATTAAAGGTGACAGCTCTATTGAAAATCCAACGAATCATTTCAAGAATGCCTGTTCCTACACGTACATTCTGGAGGTCATCTTTCATGCTGTTGCGCCCTCTGCATGAAAATCAGTCATCAAATGGATGAGAATAGTTTTTCATACCAGAATCAAAAATGTACATTCTTGATCCCTGGCGTGTACATAGTTAATTTATATTTTTGATAACATAAAACGACCCTGCCCAATGTTCCTTTTCTGATGTTGGAAAGTTCGTCCGGATGCGGAGCAAAACCAAAAATCAAAAATGAGAAAACTACCGACGCACACCCATCTAATGAAACACGACCATAATACACTACAGAGAGTGATTCCATTCACAACGTCCCACAAATTACTTGAAAACCACTCACCCATTTACTTTAGTTGGAAAAAAAAAGCCGAATAATTTTTAATTTTATTTTCCACAAAATAACGCAGCAAAGCAAAACACGTCATTTACAAAGCACGGTTTGCTGCATCCTT